>VXBW01005696.1:1768270-1831158 GCA_013400375.1 Thinocorus orbignyianus | reverse complement strand
GACCGGGGACTCGGCGGGCTGACAGCGGCCAGCGGGGGCAGGGCCGCTCCTCTCGGCTGGAATTTTCCTCTCCCTGAAGCAAATGCGTCCCAGCGGCCGCCTGGGGCTCAGCCCTTCCCCATTCCAGCCGCCAGGGAGCGGGGCAAAATCCCTACAGGTGGGGAGAGCCAGGCGGCGGTGGGCTCCGGCGCCCTCGGGGCTGGATGTGCCGTTCTGCAGAGCGCTCCGTCGCTGCTCTGCCCTTTGACGGGNCCCGGGAAAAGGTAGAATATTTCATTCTATTGTAAATGTCCTTTTTCCTTACTAGTTCTAAGACATATCGGCGAAAAAAATACCATAACTGACCATTCTATTTTAGTATTATTCACAATATAGACATTCTCTAGCATAATACTGTATGTCGTGTAATACAGATACTGTACTGTGGTCACATTTTGCTCTTCCTTGTACGCCCTTCTCATCTGTACTGTGCTTTTTCAATAAAGATTTTCTTCTGCTTTTATTTTCTGCTTCTTCAGTAGAGGTTGAATAACCCTGAAGCTGCCTGTTTTGACAGACTCTAGAGGTTGTTCACACCCTGAATAACCACATGCCATTATCGGGCACACCCCATTAAGCTGTGTGTGTTTCTTAAACCAAAACTTAATCGCAGATGAGTCAGATGGATTTTCCATGGTCCAGTTTTCAAAGAGAGTGTGTTTGACAAATTGATCAATAAGAAGAATCTCAAGAACAATCCCACTGAAGGCCATACATAAGTCCCTGACCCTTTTTTCTGACAGTCCATTTTGTTTTCTCAAGCTTCTCAAATTGTTTGGTCACTGCCTAAATTAGGATGAAGGTTGACAAATAATTGTACGTTGACTGTTCCTGTTTCCAATGAGCTACTTCTTGGGAAAACCATTAAGTAACTGCATCTTCTAAATGGTAACAAAACTGTCACGTTGCAAAGGTGAGCTGATTCTACACTACAGTGTTGTTTCAACTGAACTGAAGACTGTCACCATCATAACNTTGACCTGCCCTCCTCACGGGTTATTTTCATCTAGATCTTCACTGTGCTCTTTGAGCACGACGGCACTTTTCAGTCTTCTCTGTGTGACACTGCTCCTTTGCGGGATCCAGCCAGCAGAGCCGGCAGATGGGTGCTGCTTCCCCGTGTCCGCAGAGAGCACCTTTCCAGCTGTGCCAGGAGGTCGGGAGGTGTTAGTGCACAGTAAAATGCAACTCTTTATGCAGGTAATACTTTGGCCACTGCTTAACACAAGTTGAAAAAACAGCCATNAATCGCAGATGAGTCAGATGGATTTTCCATGGTCCAGTTTTCAAAGAGAGTGTGTTTGACAAATTGATCAATAAGAAGAATCTCAAGAACAATCCCACTGAAGGCCATACATAAGTCCCTGACCCTTTTTTCTGACAGTCCATTTTGTTTTCTCAAGCTTCTCAAATTGTTTGGTCACTGCCTAAATTAGGATGAAGGTTGACAAATAATTGTACGTTGACTGTTCCTGTTTCCAATGAGCTACTTCTTGGGAAAACCATTAAGTAACTGCATCTTCTAAATGGTAACAAAACTGTCATGTTGCAAAGGTGAGCTGATTCTACACTACAGTGTTGTTTCAACTGAACTGAAGACTGTCACCATCATAACTGATTGTATATTAGTTAGAATAATTGCATAATTTGGTGTGATGTTGTCATCCCTTCTAATATAAACTTTGCTGGACCACTGACAGATAAGGAACTGTGGTACTATTCACTTTAAAATCTTGTTTGAAAACCACTATATGCTATAGTCATATTCTTTTGGCAAGTACTAATGCCATGAAGATTGCAATCTATTGAATAGCTCATAGGGCCTAATAATAGAAACTCAGCACTGCCAGGGAGAAAAGTGACATCAGCGAAATAACCTACAAAAATTTGTTAGTGGTGACAATTTCCAACAGAGACTGGGGAATTACCTAAAAAAGCATTTCACTGAATAATGCCAATCTGAAGAGGAGAGAGGTTATGCTTATTTTATTACTTCTCTTATTACTACTATTTCTTTTAGTCACATCTTGGCTGTTAGTAACTAAGTACTTCTGAAATGCTGGTCATTAGAAACACTGTAGGCACTGAACTTGAGTACCTGCAGGCCATGTTCTGCAGTGACAATTTTGTGATGACTAGAATTAGAATGTTGGGTTTTATAAGATACTGGAGATACCATTTGTCCTAGGGATCTCAGTTCAAATTCTAAACTCCTATGGCACTTTGTTTTTTAACCGTAGGAAATCAGTTCTGTGTTAGAGTTTCATAAGATGTTGACAGAGTCAAACTCTCTTTTTTTATTTTTCTATTTTTAAAATGTTCACAACTTTGTCCTGATCTCAGAATGTTGCTCATATAAAGCAAATGCAATTCTCAATCACAATAAACAAAAAAGGCTGCAAGACAGAATACTGAGTAAATGGGCTATTTCTACTCTATTCACGTCTCTCCAATTGAATAGTCAAAGGAAAGAGCATTTAAAGAAAAGTTCCCTAGCTTTTTCAAGCTGATCTGTGAAGATAACATTGTAGCAGTTAACGAAGTGACAGGTTATTAATTGCACAGTCGCAATAATGTCATCCTTTGTCTATGGTTTGAGGTAAAACAATAATTCAGCTGGAGGCATTAATCCCTGTGACAAGCCGCCACCCGCTGCACTCAGTGAAAGTACTTGGTGCCATTGTATATTCAGTATAAATGTTTGCAGATTAATACTCAGTTCTGATTACTGTTAGCATAACCTTCAAGTTACGCTTGTAGTGAGAACTGTTAATTCCAACTGCTATTTGAAGGAGAACTTCTATCTTGGGTAGAGATGTGGAGTTCCAGCCAGCTTACTAAGTATGGGGTTTTCATGCAAGTTAAACTGCTAAAAACAAAGTCCTCCCTGTTCTGAAAAAGCAGTAATATCCCATGGCGTTTTTCGTAAATCAAGAGTTGTCCTAGATGGCTTTGGGAAAATCTCCATGCTTCCACCCACACAGTAGGATAGCACTGGTGGTTCCTCTCCTACGTTACAGACAGTGCCAGAAATGTGGAATACTAATATTCTGGGATGAAAGATGCTGTAGAAATGTAATAGATCATATGATTTTCAAACAGGTATGCCTATTACTGCCTGCGGTGAAAGCTATTCAAAGTGTTAAACAGACCACGGGAGTCTTACAATACTTTTCATTGTTGGAAAGATCTGTTTACAAGGTCTTTCTTTTTAAATTTATTTATATGTAACAGCATAGTAGTGGCATTTTGTCATTTAAGGATGTAACCCGAATGCTCTCTTAAAGTAGTTTTGTACATAGAAAATCATACTGCATAACAACACTGTAATTGTTTTGAATAATGTTGTGCAATGTAGGTATGAAATAGAATATGGAATTGAAGGGTGTTTTCCTTGTTAAATTAATGTATATGACTCTTGCTTTTGCTTAAATAAAAACTAAATCTCTGTGTAATTTTTTTTTCTACAGAGTAGGCAATCAGTTTACATCGCATCCTGTTAATAGTTGCCTTTTCCGTGTTTGCATTCCAGCATGTGGGTGAGGTTTTGGGAAGCATGCACACACATGCATACAGCCACTGAAAGTATTGCTGTAGGCACAGGGACAGGGTTTTGTGCCCATCTAAACTGTGCACTTAATTGAAGAACATTATACACATCTCATTTATAAATACACAAGAAGAGTAGTACACATTTTATCACTGCCTTTTTTTTATGGAGCTTGGGAAACGTTTCTAAACAGCAAACTGTTACCACCATAAAGAAGTTAAAATTATTTCTATTTCTGATGTTAAATAACCTTGGTGCCCGGAGATTATGTAATTTGCTAAAATCACAGTTAGTTCACAGCACAACTGGAATAGCACTACTTTGTGTCACAACTAGCTGTATCCTCTACTCTCATCAGCAGATAATCTTAAAGAAAATTGGATGACAATAATCAAAGGCCCATGTGGATCCTATAAATATAAGTACACAGAAAATTATAAAACTGGTTTTAAAATTAGTAGGCTCAAAATTTGCATCATCATAGATTGACCAAGTAGGGCACTGATACATGGATTTAGTAAACATCTGAGCATAAAGACATATGTTGATGGATTTCTAATCAGTTTATGGTAGTGCTACTGATTTATTTTTTTTTTTAATTAGGACAGGACAGGACAGGACAGTTCAGCTGGGAGGGACCTACAACAATCATCTAGTCCAACTGCCTGACCACTTGGACTAGATAATAGTTGAAGTGCAATGGAATATATAAAATAATTATTTATCTCCTCTTACACAAAGAAAAATTAGAAAATAGTTCAAGTACCTATATGACTGAAAGTAATAATAAAGTTACTCTACAGCTGGGTTTATGCTGGTGTACTGCTTTGCAATTGAGTCCAATTACAGTAACAAAAGCATCACAGACTCCACTAACCTAAACAGGATTACACAGATAGTACTATTTAGTCTTTCTGTTTAATGTTATATTTCAATAATTTATATGTAGGTCATAGGTCCTATATGTAGTCTATGCTGGCCATCTACACAAACACAGGTTTCACCCGGAGAAGGAGATGGATGACATTGTTCTAAAGCAATGGAATTGTATGTTTAATGCTTTTGCCTGACAGATGAACTACAAATAAGACTACAAAAAGGTAGCACACATACATACACATATTCCCTCACTACAAGAAGGATATTGAAGTACTGAAACATGTCCAGAGGAGAGCCACCAAGTTGGTGAGGGGTCTAGAGAGCAAGTCATGAGGAGAGGCTGAGGGAGCTGGGCATGTTTAGTTTGGAGGAGGCTGAGGGGAGGCCTCATTGCCCTCTACAACTACCTGAAAGAATGTTCTAGAGAAGTGGATGTTGGCCTTTCTCCCAAGTGAATAATGACAGGACAAGATGAAACGGTCTGAAGTTACACCAGGGGAGGTTTAGACTGGATATTAGGAATAATTCCTTCACTGAGAGGATGATCAGGCACTGGACCTGCCCAGGGAGGTGGTGGAGCCGCATTCCCTGGAGGTATTTAGGAAATGTGTAGATGTGGCACTTCAGGGCATGCTCTAGTGGCAGAGATTGTTGGGTTGGGTGATTTGTTTTGTGGGGTTGGGGTTTTTTTTGTTTGTTTGTTTGGGTTTTTTTTTTTAATTGTGTGTGTACTGTTGGACTCAGTGATCTCAGAGGTCCCTTCCAACCACGAGGATTCTGTGATTCAGTGATACTGTCAGATACAGGACTCAGTAATTTTTGCCTTCTATAGAGGGTTTTCCCAATAGTTGCTACTACATATAATAGAAAATTTAGGGTCAGGTCCAAAATATTTTCTTCTTTCTTAATGCTGTCCCAAATATATTTTGTTCCTATTGTTTTTAATATATGCATTATGAACACTTACTTTCATAGAGATACATTGTCCTTTTGGGTCATGTTTAATATTAGCATGATCCTATGATGCATTCCCATTGCTACCATTATGTTTTTACTCTGCCAGTATTCTATTTTGCCTTTGGATCATCAGGGTGAATGTTTTACCACATTATATGTCCTAATTTGTAAGTTATTTTGCTTGTTGAGCAGTATTTCTGAGAATGGGTTAAGTAACAATTAGTGAGGTATTCATGTGGTATAACTTTGCACTTGAGTAATATCAGAAAGCTTCAGATGATGCAGACTAGTGAGTGATTTAAGATACAGAATCACATATGCCCTGAAGTATCCTGTTGCAGTGTTAATTATTTTTCAAAACAGCTTTGTCTAATGCTTTCAAATCATGTTAACCACAATAGTGAAAATAAAGGATAGATAGGAGTAAATTTAAATGTTACTCTCACTTAGGGTTTAGAGAAAAACTAGGAGTTCAGTAAGTTTCTATCATGCACTGAATTTACAAATTAGGAATGTTTGTATATAGCTAGTAAAGTATGCTGTCCAAAAATCCTCAATACTGAAACCTGTAAAGTCTAAACACTAAAACGTACTTATGAAGAAAAACAACTTTGGAAAAAATACATTCATAATATTTGTTCAAGTGATTAGTAATGCATTATCTTATGTCTTACTGAGTCATAAAATAACACAAGAAACATCTCCTTTTCTTATTAGAAAAATACATTTTGTTCTGAAAGAGATTTGATAATTTCTTCAACAGAGACACAGAAAATGTAGCAATAACTAAGCAATCAGTAGAGAAACTATGTTCGGTCCTGAAAGCTCTATTGCTATAGCTGTACTGCATTAGGAAAGCAAGACATACCAGCTCAGGAGAAGCTTTATGCTGCACAAATTTGTATCTCCTGGTACTTTACCCAGCTCTCTCAGAACTAGCCTGGACAACTTCAAAGCTCAGGCTTTCTGGACATCCTCTGAGACCCTACATACATTTAGGTGGAATCTTGTGCCATATGTCAAAATGCTTTTGAAGCACAGAGCGGTAGTTAAATACTTTACTCGGATGTTATGAACTGCGTGCTCTGGTAAGACAACTGAATAAATGGGGAGGAGAAAGGGAAGAGGTGCTCCTCCTCTGGAACACTATCAAGAAAAGAGGTGCTGCTCTGTGAGCATTGCTCTTACTCAGCTCCAGGGACCTAATGCTAGAATGGACCTCCCAACAGAGCTCCAAAGGGAAGTATTTATTGTGTCTATTTTAAACACAAGATGGTACTGAGATGTTCAGCACAGACAAATCCAAGATCATTCTGGTCACATATGTGCATATAGTGAATTCTAGGGACCTGGAGAAATCTGTTGGAAAAAAAGGCTCATCCCACCTTCAAATAGTAGCAGGCTCAAGAATACAACACTGCACTAAGTTCTATTTAAGTCATACTGTAGGCACATAAGCTGCTTCACAAATCCAAAAATCATTAGTGCTCTAATCTTTTAGGAAACCAGAATATTTTTTTTCCAATAAACATTTGAATAAAAGTCATGAACAGATACTTACATAAAGGTTTCAGTCAGAGTACCTGGCAGAGTTTACCAACTGTTATAATTCCCACAACTTTTTCAAACACATTTTTCAAGTACATCATTTATCGCTATGATTCCAAGAAGCAAGAACGAACATGGGATGGGAGCTGAAAGCTGTGTATTACGTATTACAGCTGAATGTGGCTTTATGTGTAGCATTTGCCTCATCGGGGGGAGATGAACTATCGGTTGCAAAAATTCTTTGAGGTCTTCAGCTGAAGATTATTACTGCTCTGAGTCTGAGAGTTTGCATAAATTATTTCAAGTCATTTCAAAGCCCAGCTTTGACTCTGCAGTTTGCCAGTATCTCCTTACAGAATTATCTCGTTAGTGAGCAACTATGTGTAGTCAACACAGCTTGTGCAGACATGTCAAAGACAGTTTGAAACTAGCAGCTGCGTGAAGCTCAGCATGGGCTAACCACATGATTTCAGAGCCAGGTTTCCTGGAGAACATAGAAACAAAATTATCTTTCTCTTATCTCTTTGGCTATCCTTAGCAGCAGTACACAGGACAGGATAGCTCAAGGGTAGCACAAGTATTCTCTGGTATGTATGCACCAGTACATAATATCACTGTATCTGTCCTGTCAACAAGAAATGGTAATTAAGCAGCAAAGTAGTCTCACACACAACAATAAGCCCACGGTAATGCAGACTGAGAAAGCTGCCTAGCTTTTGTGTGTGTTGTATAAAAACATAACTTGTATGCATGCCTATTTGCTATTGATTCACCTAACCGCAGTGTATATATTCAGCATCTTGAAATGCTTCTAATTTAAGCAGTTAATACTTAGCTAAGTATAATTTTATTTAAGAAACATATGGAGCATTTTCTATCATTAGTTTTCCTTTTTTTTTGAATGAGAGATTGTGTCTACACACCATGGGAAGCCTTCTTCCTGGCATCAGAGCTGCTGATCTTTCTTTCTTCCTTGCCTCCAAACTGCTATGCTAAAGTCACTGCATACTATCCACCGAGTATGGAGCAGCTTGGAAAGTTTCATTCTTATCTTGACGCAGTCAGGAGGGGAAAAAAAGCTTAACAATCTAGTTTGGTTTTGTTCTGTTTACTGTGGCATAAAAACAAATATACTGACGCTTAGAATTCTCATGTTAATTACTATGTATACATGCAGCAGTTTACATTGCTTTTTACTGTACATTAACATCAATTCAGTCTAGTTAAGTAATGTGTACTAGTCAGAGACAAAGACTGCATTAAATTGTCTCGATATTTTCACTATAAATAAAGTAAAAAATAAACAAGATAGGTTAGAGCTTTAAATTCCATATGGAACCAGCAAACAAAAATGCCTTTAGCTCAACCAATTTGACTGGGGCGTTAAACCGGATTTAGAAGACTGCAATGTTTTATGCATAGCAGTATGATTGCACAATTAAAGGATCTGAAGATTTAACATTCAAGTAGCTCATTAAAGGTATCTTTAACCTTTTCCTTTGAAAAGAAAAATCCAACCAAATACAGCAAAAAGATTTTTAACGCACCAATCAGTCCGACTCCATGACCAATGTGTAGCTCCAGTGTCACACATTTATGCTAGGAGATGTGAAATTGCCCTTGCCACATCATCCTGGAGCAATAGGCCACTGAGCTGCTACAATACCACTACAGCTATTTCTGACTTTGCAGAATGGGGCTGATGTTTTCCTCAGAAATAAAGGTTAGGAAATGAAAAGGGCACTAGTTTTATCTCCCCTATCTCTTCTTGGAGAAGACTGGGCAAGTTAATGAAAAATAAATCCATCAAGAGTTATTAAATAGAAAGTACCATCTCTGGCTCAGGAGGTTCCCAAACCACAGATTGCTAGATGATAGGAATATTTTTGGAAGTATATATGCTTTCCCTACATTTATAGTGTTCCCTCAACATCCGTTTTTGGACATTGTCTGAGACAGGATACCAGGCCAGATAAGACATTCTGTGACATAGAAAGGCTATGCTCTGAGGTTCTTTAGATATATTTGGAGGTCTGACTTTAAAACAGAAAGGCCTCATTTTTTAATAAATGTAAAGGAGTGCTATAGATGTCTGCGGTTTCTTTGAACCTACTGTAATTATTATTTCAGGATTTTGCCTTCAGTCCTATTTTTTACATTGTAATGTACCACACCTTTGAAGCATTAGGCATTCAAAGAGCTGGTAAAGGCAGTTTGGTAGACTTAGAAGGTAAATTACAGCTCTGCTGAATGGTTTGCTTGGGTATTGACTTTAGAAGCTCTATGTAAAGTGGCAATGCTGAATGGCCTTATTATCAACGCTGAGGCCAGTGTGTGTGAAAGTGACAGCAGTGGGACAAGGAGACGTTTTATCTCTCCCTAGCAATGTATGAAATGCTTATTGACCTGGTTGAACCTTAAAAGTCAGCCCATTATAGTCAGATACAAGTTCTTGGGCTTCATTCCAGGCTAAGATTCACACAGATAAACACGTCTATGCTAATTAAATGCATCAGAGTCTATTTAGGCCAAACAGTTGAAGAGAAAAGATTGAAACAGGGTTGAGCTGCCCAGATGCAGAAGCAGGAGGGAAAAAAAGGAAAATAAAAGAGTCATCGTAAATGGTTTGTACTCTTTTTCATTTTTCAACTTATGAAACTGCATTTGAGAAATAAGCAGCTGTAGGCTCTGGTCAACATGTTAGCAATTTAGGTCGAGTCACACAAGCATTTTTCAAGTGAACTAAACCTCATCCCTTTATTTTTCAAACAGAACTCCGCTGCATAACCGGTTTTAAGTAGTTCAAGGTGCACCTTAGAAAATCCTTGGCCCAGAGGCAGAAAATTTTTAAAACATTTAAAGTAAATCAAAAAGAACAGGGAGATAGAGCTGCACTGTTGCTTGTGAGATAGATTCCTGTGATGGCAGAAGGAAATTGTTTTAAAACATAGACTGTGATTATCAACGTTAAAAGGAAACATGACAATTTTCAGCATAAAAGATGAAGACTGAAATGAGGGGAATAATAGAACCAAGAGGTAAACATGTCCAGCAAGGCGAGACTACATGGTTAAATAACACAAAGGCACAGGAATATACTGTATTATATATAAGGCAAATAAACTATTCCTTTCTTTCTTTCTTTTTTTTTTTTTTTTTTTTTTTTTTTTTTTTTTTTTTTTTTTTTTTTACTTTTTTAAGCCATCTTTTTCCCACTTCACATGCCACTGGAAAAAAAAAATGCAGAGTGCATAAAGAAAAGTGCAGCACAAATTTTGTCATGATTCATCCTTAGTCAGGAATGAGCGAGTTTAATGTCGGTACTCTTCAAGGTTTGTGCTCCAATGACTTTGATCAATTCTCTGAGTCAGGAAATCAGATTTGTTACTATCTTAATGTATGAAAAGAACAGAAGCAAAGTGATGCAGCTTCATCAAGCAGCTATCATTCCTATGTAAACCTGAAAAGTAGTGAATGTAATTCTGAATTTAAGTCTTTTGAAATCAAATAGCAGAGGCAAATAAATTTCTAATTATCTAGACTATTGCAATTTTTGGTTGGAATTAATGAATACAAACAAAATTATTTTTGCCCATGTTTTTCAATAAAATAACAGATTTGTAATCCTTCTTATGATAAAAATTATAACTGTAACAGAGTAAGAGTTTGTTGACAAAAACTAAACTCGAGTTCATAAAAACTTACACCACTTGTTTTTTAACACATTCCACAGCCTTCTCTAAATTCAGAGAAAGATTTGAACCACATTGCTGAAAGAGAAAAAAAAAGCTAGCAGATTTCTGAGCAACAATTTTGTAATACATTGAAGTTTTATCCTTACCCATGTCCATTTTCCTAGTTTTAACTGAGTCTCTTTCTTAACTCCCAATTAAAACACAAGATACATTCTGAAAGTTACTTCTGTGAAAGAATCCTAGAAATCTGGGGCCTGTGATAAGAAAAGAAGCACTTTGCAATCTTCAGCAAAATAGAAAATGGGGGAGATAGTGAAGGCAGCACTCAGAATTCATTATCACAGCCACTGTGAAGAGAAATCGTCTACTAAGAGCTGTAGCAATTACATGTAGCTAACTCTTACAAACAGGAATCTAAATTGTATGCAGTTCCTTTAAAAAAGACTAAAATCTGGAAGCTTTATCTGATGACTGTGCAAGTCAAATGTAATCCAGGTAAAAAACAAGAGCACAGCACAGTTCAGTATGATATGACAGAGAACACCAAGAATATGTAATGTGCTTCAATCATGACAACTTTAACCTGATACTGGGAAGAAAGTGAAATAATATTTCTTAAAACCTTCCACACAACACATCTTACTCTTTGTGTTTATTCAGCAAACCTGCTGTTCCAGAGATCTCTCCGGGCTGCACCAGATACCAGTAAGTACCACACATTGCAAAATGCCACAGCAGACAGCAATCTGATTAGAACTGTAGCATTTCATTTGCAAACAGTCTACTTCAGTTACAGATTAACAGAAAGGATTTTATTTATTGAAGGAGAAAATTAGTAGCTGGTAAAAGCAAGCTATGGAAAAAGTCATACTGGAAATTAGAAGAAGACCTCAGGACCTGGTTATAGTATATGTTTTAACTTTTGCAAATAATTTATCTTTTTTTTTTTTGTGAGAAGCCTCAACAAAATCTAATATACTTTCTAGAGATTATTAATGATTTAATTTTATTCAAGAAAAAACACAGCGATTTTACTGATTTGTAAAAGTCAGCTCAACACCTCTTAAGCCAGGCCCCAAGTTTACATAGTAGGCATGACAAAAAATGGGACCCATCTAGAATAGTGGAATTGTAATCTAATCTATTAAACTTTTTATGATTGCCACCATGGAACTGGTGGTAAAGGAATGGGGTGGTAATACCTTCTCCCACTTCTGCTAGAAAGATGGCTTCTTATCTGCTTCAAGATCTATTTCACCAGCCCATCCTGCTTGAATAGTACTTGTGTTTAATCTGCGTTACATGAAAAGAGGAATAATAAGATGGGTAGAATCCCCTGCCAAATTTAGAACAAACAGTAAGTTCCAACAACTCCTTCTGTCCTCCCTTTTGCTACCCAGAGGCATACAAAAGTCAAGTAACTGTTGCAACTTAATCTCTTTAGCAATATCTGAGCCCGCAGGCCCAAGAGTGCTTTTTGTAATTTTATACCTAAATATATCTACTAGGCATCATTAAAATATTATAGACCCCATTGTAAGGATGGGGGGATTCTACAGAAAGAGATCTCTGTGTCAGCCAGCAAGAAAAGCTTTCCTGAATTTCTTCCACCTGACAATCACTGTAACCCCAGTGACTTTTCAAATTGTTAAGGCTCATAAACTATTTTACTGGAAGTGTGAATAAGCAGAAAAGCCTCTGTACTACAAACATGACTGAAAGCAGCAAGGCTCAGCATACGGTCTGCAGTGATTGCACTCAAATATTTATTATGTAAGTTCCACTAAGGAATAATCAATAAGCTTTGTCAGAGAGCTGATGAGAGTTCAGAGGAGAAAGCTGGGTGTCAAGCAGCTTGTGACAGTATAAAGAGACTAGAGAAATATATGCATCCAAGGGGAGAGCTGTCAGGCACTTAGAAGTTGGAATATAGTGTTCAGTCACTCTCAGTTTCATGAATACGCGCTGGATTATTACATGAAAGGAAACTGCAGTTCTAGCGATACTGTGTTCTGCCAATACAGGTGCGTCTGCTGCCAAGGATGACCTTCCTGACAAGCACCTTATCCTCATCTCGGCGCCCTGGATTCTCAGCGACAGACTTCACAGCCGCTTTGACATAATGAATACAGACTTCCTCAGAATATTGTTTTATGGCTTGTGATAAGAAAGAATGCCCAAAAGTAGAATGACTAGTCTCAAAAAGAGGCAGAAACTCTTCTTCTTCCTCTTTCTCTGTTTCTTAAAGCTCTATTCTCAACTATTACAGCCTGCTAGCTTTCTAACAGTCATCTTCTCTTCCAGAGGCACCTAAGGATCAACAACTATCTCATGAATAGGATCTCAAGTGTTCTGTGCTTCAGTCTCTTGTGCAGACTAATACTGCTCTGCCAGTGTTTGTTCAGCAGTTGCCATTGTCTGATACAAAGGGCCCCGGTTACCATTTATCAGACCTGTTCTTCCAGCTAGTCTACATTCCTTGCCCTCACCATTTCCAGGATGGGGAGATCCTTTATGAAGATACTTCCTGAGCCTCCCAAAGGGGCATGCTCTCTCTTCAAGAAGGCAACAATAATCAGTTTCATAATAAATTTAAAACTGAAACAAATGCTCTGAAAAATATTTTGATTAATAGCCCTGATATAATGATCTCTTTCCTCCTATGCTTCTTGGTTCCAAGAAGTAAAATACCATATTTCTAGACTTTAGACTGATTTCATTATGTCCTTTCCAAATTTTTTGTATTTGCAAGTTTTGCTGTTCTTTGCAAATTCAGTGCAAGCTCTGTCAGGTAGCTTTACTGAAAAGGAGATTAAGAGTTTAGCACTGTGCACAAAGTAAGTGTAAAAAATTATTAAAATGCAAAGGCTTAGAAATCAGTAATAACAATAATTTTTAAAAGTTCATTAATTAAAACGAACAAGTAGTTCAGCAAGAAAAATGGTATTTTTGCTTATGAAAAATTTTGACCAACTCTTCTCACAACCACATTTTTCAGCTGTTTCATATACCCCCAGCTACAGATTCTCAGAGTTTTTAGAGAAGGCAGGTATGGTCAATAAACCAAGTATCACAAAGCTCTTGATTCATGCACCCTTAACTAACCCTAAATAATCCCTTGATCAAGGTCTACTGGAGAGAGTCGATGTACTGAATAGTATGAATGCCCTCTGCAGGTTTAACAAGAAACCGCGATAATTCTGGGATTGACTTCAGTTTGTCCATTTATTAAGTAGGTGGTAAATAAACAAGTCTACATTACTACTTATTACCCTGTACTGACATTGTCTGAAAATTGTAAATGGTACAATGGTATCTCCTGATATTGCTGATAGTTGATAATCTATCACAGACTTTTCACTAGTCACAAAGGCAGACTGTGTCTATACTCCCGAATTATATACAAACGTGGAGCAAGATTGAACCCTGTGCTGTTGATCGTCAATGCTGCTTAAATGTCTCAACACTCCTGGCATGGTTTGACTGTATCAGCAAGCGTTCTTTCCCATACCCTCTGTATAACGCTATCTATGAGTGCTTACCAATCCCATGAGCTGCTGTACATTCTTCACATCATTATAAATATTTTGAGCTGAAAACACACACACACACACACACACACATACACACGCATGCACACACAAATGATGACTAGAGCCAGAACAGTACTCTGTTTTCTCCAGGGGACATCAGGGGCCAACTGACGGACATACTCAGTTCTGTCCCATTTGGCCTCTGATCTAGAGACCAGCCTCCCCTCTCTGAAGCCTCAATAACCTATGCCAAGAGCCAGATTTTGAGGTAATCAATATTGCACCTTCCTGAAGGGCCAGTTCAGCGGGAGGGACACCATATGTTAGATAGCCCACAAGCATCAGGTGAAAACAGCTTCCTGCTGAAGCTATTATCAAAACAGATGCTAAACCATCAGGCTTATACAGGCCTGCTCTGAGCCCACTGTTGGCTTTGTCTACTACACGTTGCCAGAGGTTTCAGAGCCTCTCTCGCAGCCAGCTGCTATTCTCCATGGAAAAACAGCAGTCAGCAACTGCTGCATGCCTGAACTCTGTGACATTCGGCCCCATGACCTCCATCTCAGCATATCCATGCTGGTTTTCCGATTGGCCAAGTCTACTGTGGATGAGATCAACAAAAATACAAATATATGCACTCAGTTTAAGAGAAGAATGACCTCATCCCTAGTGAGAGATAAATGCGAATAAAACTGTTTGAAGACTTTTATGAATTTAAAGTGGGAAACAAGGCTTTTAAACATAGTCTTTACTAGAATCTGATGGACACTCAAGGAGACAATCAAGGCTGATGGCCACCATGTGCAGTACAGTAAATGTCATATGCAACAAGAGTAACAAAGTAAAGGAGTACGAAAACCCAAAACTAAAAAAGGATGGCAATGTGACAAAGAAAAAATCTATGGCTATACTTAACAGTTACCATCGTCTTTGTTATTTCTAAAGGAGGTCCTGACCACTTCCATGAGAACATGCCCAGAACACCTTCCTTTGGGGTATATTCACTGTAACGAATGGCCTTGATTTCAAGCTGCAGACAAGCTGCAGTTCTAACTTCATATGGAGTACAGAGCAATAGCTGCATTCAAAGACTCTAGCTGGATAGATAAATGACTTGTACATGTCCCTGACTCTGCCATGGAAGTTCAGGTAATGCATACAGTTGACAAAATCAATATACACCATTATAATGCTTGTCTGTTTCCTGAAAACATGAACAAGTGACTTCATTCCTGTATCTGAGAACGCGAAGAGGTGTTCTACATACAGAAGTCTAAGCTGCCAGCAGAATAACAACCAAGGAGCGGAAAACTGATTAGCTTTGAGTTCAAAGACATGTCATCGCATAAGTAACTTCCAAACTGCATCTATTGTGACACTTGCAGTTACAAAAATGCATTTCTTTTTCTGTTCATGCCTACAGCATACTTGAAAGTCAGTCAGTCTCCATACATATCGTTTTGGACTTGCTGGGTAGTTTGACTCAGTCTATCAAAGATCTTAAGCCATATTTAAGGTCCATGAAAATCAGATTGTATGTACGCTTACACAGTTATGAATTGAATCCTAATTTACATTTTAGTAATCCATTTTTTTTTGTTTGCTGCAAACGCAGCAGTCTCAGTAGTTTACAGCAGAAAACCTGACATAGAGATATGCTTCCCATAGATGCTGCAGGTGTGCCAAACACTGAGGACTATACAGAGCCACTGTAAGAGCTGTGATTACTTGAAAATGCTTTTTTGAAGGTGCTACATTAGTGCCTCTCCTTTTACATGCAACCTAAGAGAGAGCAGATAAATCTTTACTTTTTTTCCCCGATGCATCTGTTGAAGCACTGATGGAAAGCTTAAGGCTAAAAGACTTTAAGACTAAATCTATTACAATGGTATTAGCAGCAAGAGACAAAGACCAGTACCTTGATTTATTTGCATGCTGTGTCAATTCTCTGTTTTGTAAGTTTTTCCTGTTTCTAAATCGCATCTTCTCCTTTCCAAAGAATGTATGTGTGGTTTTGTTTTTGGGGTATGAGTGTATGCGTGCTCACATATAATTTCTACTTCTTGAACTCCACTGTAGTGTATACTCTGCCTGCATTTTCCTAGAGTTTACTTAACCCCAAATTTGTTACTTGCCATATACTTCTTACATTTATTGTGAGTTCTCCAGTCTGTCTCTACTGACACGCAAGCTAGCACTGTATGCATTCCTGTCCTGCCAAAGACCAACCTAACTCATTCTTCCTTCACTAAATACCGCCACCAGTATTCCGTCTGTCACATTTTTGATCCATTGTCAAATTCTCTCTTCTTTCCAGTACAGCTACCTCAAGGCAGTTACTGCCAATGTTAAGTGTTTACTAATCAAACAAACCAGCTTCTTTAACTTGCCAATACATTTAATTAAAAGCAGACTATACAGCTTGGGTGGGGTTTACCAAAGCTCTGAAGCTAAGTTCCTTTTTCACACACTGTTGCATGAACTGAAGTGGGTATTTTATCAAGGTGTCTGCAAGTGAAATGTCCCAGAAAGCAAGGACTGTAAAGCTGCCAGCTTTCAAAGTACCTGGGCATATCATTCACAGCATCTAGAATACAGCACATCAACAGGTTGTCACAGCCATAAACTGAGACTTAACAGGATGGCAGCACATGTTAAGTTTACTGCATTTTAACACAGGCTAATGCTTGCTTTGTGAATATGAAATTAGCATTGAATTTTCTGATTTGCAGAAGATGTTATAATTAACATATTGTGTATAAAATTCCTAAGGCGCTTCAGATTACAGGTATATCTTTGCAGCTTAACGTCAGTTCAGACAGGGACTTTTTCTATGGTTTTTTTTTTAAATTAATAACTAACATCTGCAGCTTCCATCACTCCTTCAAGTATCATTATAATTACTCTTAAATCTGCAAGGCAACCCATCTCAGTCTGATTAGGAGGAAAGTCAGAGTTTTAAGACAAAACTGTTAACATTTCAACTGAAATTAAGTAGTATAGTAAGATAAATCATGAAATTAAAACCAGCGATTATTGCTAGAAGAAAAATAGTAAGCCGAGATTGATTTCTGAGAAGGGTTGGGTACTCTGTTCTTCCACCCTTATTCACATTTCAATTTAATTAAGAAATACGTGTAATAAGCATTCTATAAAGAACAAAAAAAAAGAAAAATAAAATTAATTGAAAACACACCATCACAGATCAGTTATGCTGTGATTAATTTTTGAGCACCATCTGCCGGTCTGCTTCTAAAACTACAACCAAATTTCTCAAATGCTGATAACATCTCGATACACACCAGATTTGTATTGACTTATGACATATTTTGTTACATATTTATTAAAAGTTCCCACGAGTCATGCATTATCATCAGACTAGAGGGAATGACAGGATTCATGTAATAAGGGATGGCTATTGAGGAGATGTGTTGGAAAGTTTAACATAGCTGCTCTACAGTTAACATAAGCTGAAGTAAGCCTGTCACAGTGGCATCATTATAAGCTGAAAAGGTTTCTAAAGTATACTTTAAAAATGAAAGCAACTTGGCCACTGTTTTAATCTTAACGTACCATATGTCACCCCTACTACAACTCTTATCAGCAAGGAAAGAAGAGATATCACTGCCATTTTTTATTTCTTGCAGATTCTCAGATATTACAGGAAAGAGTTGTAAAGAAATCTAGCAAGACAGAACCTCACCCTCAAATACACCATCACAATTACTTCTTCCTCACCTTGTGTTCCTTAGCAGTACAGTGCCATCTGCTTTTCCTGTATTTCTGCGTACTCCGTTCCAGAAAGACCTAACATTTCCTCTTAAGACAAGATGACAAGGTCCCGTGTTAGGAGCCTGGATTCTGATGGGGTCAACTATTAGCAAATCTGGAGCCTTATTCCATTCTCCGTCTCCCTGGAACACTAAATAAATATTTGCTTAATTTGCACTTTACAAAAATATTTTGTAATGTAAGAAATCTGTACTTGCTTTCTGTTAAAGATAACTTATTTCCAGTTTGAATTACTTATAATATCCAGTTTAGAAGAGTTTGAATCTTGCCACTTTCTTCTCACGCTTATGACAAATATAGTTATATACCACAAACACATATAATGAAGTAAAGTATTTTTAGTATCAAATAATTTAAACAAAAAGTAGTTTCAGTATCAAACTGAAGGTACAACCTGCAAGGCCTAGATATAAAATGCTGGTCCATTGAAAAGCTGATCATTTATTTAATTAATTAGAGTATATAATTATTGAATAGTCACTAACAATTATCTATTGAATTATTAATTTATTCCACAATTTGTCTACTGCTCAGAATACTGTAGTCAATTTGGGTATATTCTGTGTAATAGTCAATATTTCACAGTAGACTGTTGTCAGAACGAAATCTTGATTCCTACAGTATTCCAACAAATGCTTAAAGGTTTTTTTCTTTTTTTCTTGTTGAAGTAAATAGGAATGCTTCTGCACTTTAGTTAACCATGTATGTTCAGGATTGAGACTTTGGAGCCCTCTGGAGGCTCACAAAAATGTATATCCAAGTAAAAGAGCACACAGAAAGCTACTGTTCATGAATGAAGTCTTTTCAGAATTGAAATATGCTTAATACTTCAAGGAACACTAATATTTCATAGAGGAGAAAAAAAATCCAAGTTGTTAGTCTGGATCAAGCTGGTTCTAAAAAAAGAGAAAGTGCAATTAATTCCTAACACCCATTTAAAGGTTGCAGAAATCCCACAGGCATTGCTACAAAGTTTCATTTACAAGAATGCTGACAGTAGAGTTAGTCAAAAAGTGAAGATTCTGGAATAACAGAAATAGAAATGTTTCTGCAATTCCTTTAAAATATTCCCATCAAGACATTATTTTTGCATTTGCAAAACAGCACTTTAAAGGTTTGTCTTGGGCTCTTTTCTTTTTTCTAAAAGGGGTAGGTATACTCTGATGAAAATATATAATCCACTTTTTAGTTGTCATTGTGCTATGAAGAAGGAAAGTCAACTAAAAACTTTTTAACAAAACTGTTTATCTAGCTGCCCGTTTGTATCTAAGTCTCTTCGTCTCATCTTTTTGCATTACAAACTCCTTTCTCTTGGGTCACACTTACATTCTTCATAAACTTGTACCAATCCCATAATACTCTGTCTAGCACCTAGTGACATCCTGATCCACGGGATCTGTTATCTTATAGTTCCATCAATTGGCACCACCCCTCTTACTATAGGAAATGGCTAAAAGTTGTTACACAAGTTGCTAAATCTCATCATAAGCAATAATTACTTGTTAAACATTCTTATCTCAACAATTTAAAAATACAGTCCAATGAAATGCAGTTTATATTGTTAAAATACTGGTGTTATGAAGAAGTTCCAAGTGAGTTCCCAGCTTCTATCTAACTATAGCACGGGCACAACGTTAGAGGTTTTTTGGCTCTAGTTTTGGAACCATTAACCATCATTTGGGAGTATGTGCAATTTTCAACAAAGTTCCTTCCTCAGTTCCAAGAGGCTCCTCTTTTGATGCCCTACTAAAGTTTCAGGATGTTTTTCTTGTTGCATCCTGCTTCTGTTCCAAGATATAAGCCCTCTTGGAAGCCCCCTACAAGTTTCACAGTCTTCCACGGAAAAAAGTTACAATAGAACATCCATCTAAGGAAGAACTGCATCCTAATAAAAGAAGGTGGGGAGAGACTACCAGCAATTAATAATATGAATTAGCATGCAAGAGAAAAGTCGGAGGATCTTTTAGAGCTAACTCTGCTCTAAGAAGTCTATAGTTCTTTATTGTTACAGATTAAGTTATGTGTGTATTAGAGGAAACAGTATTTCTATCTATTAAAGGCAACTCACATTTTAAATGTTTATATCGATTTTGTGGTTCAGCTGCTGCTTAGTAACAGCAGATGTTGCCAAAGTGAAAGACTAGTTTCAAGTTTCCTTGCACCTTTCTGCATTTACCTGACTTTAGTCAATAGTTACAGTGGTCTTCAGAGTAGACTGAGGTGACTAAATCAATTCCAAAAGCTTTAATTTGTTTACAGCAAGAATCATTAGCATCTTTACCACTGGCAGTCTTAGACAATATAAGGTTGCATATTTGCCGAAAGCAGATGAAATTATCCGTTCTTATTTTAAAATAACAATCTTCCTATGCCATGGTATCTGTATTTCGCATGTGCAAGAAATTAAATAGGGCCTCTCTTCCAAGTTCCACAATGAGTAACTTCTCCTTGAAGTATAACAGCATGGGTCTGCAGCACACCTGCAGATCTGCAGCACTGACAGCAACACTATTCCCTCTGTGAAAGCTTCTCACACACTCATGTCTCTGCCTATAAGGTTAGAATACTGACCCAGCTTGCTCACTCTCGTGGTCTTTTCCCATTACAGACTCCTGTAAAACTCTCAGTGCAATAGCCTGGGAACACAGGACTAAGGAGAAGAATTATGAGGACCAAAGGCGTATTAAGATGTTGATTCCCACTGCTTTGGTCGCTGAACCTAAAGTAAGAAACCTGGCAGTGCTTCCCACCTCTTGGGCCTCCGCATCCTGTCTCCCATGTGCTGGTTTAAGATTGCTGCATCCACATGCTTTTCCTGCAGTTGGGACAAGTTCAACAGAACCTCTTCTTTTACAAAACATGGATTAAATTACATCAGATTTCTGAAAGACTGAAAATGGCAATTATCCTGTGATAAGTGGGTAACTTCACACTTGTCCCGCTTTTCCAGGCAGGCTTCATGATGGTTTATGAAGTCTCTGGAAGGACCACCATGCTATAAACTGTTCTTTGATAATCAGCTTTCTGCACAAAATGGGTTACACCATAATCTTTTTGTATAGTTTTAAAATCACTTTCTTATTAAAAGAAACAATCTGTTTTTCATCTCACTACCCCCTTACCGGATGGGAGCAGATTTAATATATGCTGTTAAATATAAGAATGGAGTCCCAGAGCACCATTTGTCTCACGTTGCAGGCAGAGTAGCACTGTTACAAATGTTCGGTGTCAGCACAAGGCACGCCACTAATTTAACATGGTGCATAACTATGTTATAGTATTGTCGTATACCATACCTCCTTCAAAGTTTAATTTTAGGGATTTTAGGGATTTATCTCTTCTCTGGAAGACAGCTACCTACATAGTCCTGGGAAGGTAATAATCTGTCTGTGAAAACTCATGTTATTTTAAGAGAACTACTATTCTGTAGCAGGCCAACGCCAAGAACTTTAATGTAAAGAAAAACAGATAGAAAAGACTTTGTGCTTCACACACAGCACTGGGCTGGGATATAAATGGACCTGATTCAAAAGATAGCCAATCCTTTCTGTGAAAAACTAAAATACAGAAAAGATGGAGGAGAAAACAAGCAGAACTGAACTCACGTGACCTGAATATTATTTAAATATGCTCACGTTTTATCATCCCTTTCCCATTTTTTTTAATGTTAGTACCTAGTCGAGTGACTTCTTCAGTCAAACAGCATAGGAAGGTATTTGTATTTGCCTGTTCTCAGCCAACATCTCTTTTGCAATATGATAGAAACTTACTTGCTGAAGTTCATTAGAAGCATTACTTTTCTGTGATACACAGAGGTACGATGAAAGGAAAAAGTGAGTATTCAGTTTAAGGGTAAGAGTTTTACACATAAGTCCCTGTAATCATGTCACTTTTTTTGCCCTGTAGGGTTTATCTTAATAGTTTATGTTTCATCCAAGCAGTTAAATTTTAGCTTTAAAAGAAACTACTTGCCTTTTGCCCTCAAAATTATCTTTCCAAATGAGCTGATATGAATGAACGCCAAAATTAGACAGCTGTCACGTCATCAAATGCGGCGTGACCCCAGCCATGCCTCCTTTGATGAGCTAATTAGCATTCCAAGAGGGCCAAGACTTCCCTGTATTTGAACACATTCAGTATCATAGGCAGGGTACTGCTTACGCACAAGAGTTCCAGTGCAGCACTACAAAACCTAGAATAACTACTAACCACTTTGGCTATGTAAATAAGGTATTTGACAACTGCGGCCTTTTCAGAAGAGACACAAAATGCAGTGAACTAAGTACGGAGGCATCTTCTAAGTCTTTTTTCCCCTGAAAATATTTGAACCAAAACCAAAGGGACCCTCTTGTCACCCACTGATGTATTTATGTTACTCATTCATGACATGGACAAAATATAATGATGGAGAAACAGCAAAATATGGCCAAAGTATAATAATTACTGCTTATGTTACTATAGCACCTGTGAGGCCCTGTCATCAACCAGAAGCCACTGTACTAAGCCTCCAGAAATAAAAGTAATGAGAAGCGTGTACAAGATACCTGCACAAAAATCTAAGTCTTGTCAAGTCCAAAGGACAGCACTGAAGAGTCGAAGGAAAAGAGGTAACTGGAGCAGTTTTCAATCTCAGTGAGCTCCATTAAAAGTACCAGATCGTACATTGCTGCTCTTGTATTTCTTTTCAGTCAGAAAGAAACTTCTGTTAGAAGCTTAAATTAAGCTTATTGGCTGTAAATTCTTTAGTGCAGTTGTGCTTTCTTTTCTGCTATGTTTCCCTTTAAGTTTACCTATAATTTTTTTGTTGTTGCATCAAGCCTTACATACTGTTGTATTTATAACAGCTTTATTTTTAAATTCTTAAAAGCTTTCTGTAATGCTGTTGTTGATAGCTACAACTCTATTTTTGTGAGTCTTGACTGTTTCCAAAAAACAATGACTATCACAGTTTTTATAATGAAATAGAAAGATGCTTCTTTCTGTATTCAGACCCCTAGCTCCTAAAAGAGCATATAGTAGGCTATTGTTATTTGCCATTTCAATAAAGGTAAGTTACACTAATACTGAAAGGAAGGAACCATAGCTTCTATAAAGCCGTTAGCCAAATAGCAATAAACTTTAAATTCTGGCATCCATGACATGCGACATCTCTTTTTCAGTATACTTACGGTTAGGAGAACCCCACTGTCACCTGGCAAATCCATGAACAAAACCACTCAAAACAATGAGAATTTACATGAAGGCAATTAGTTTTAGGCAAAAGAAACTAAAGAGCAAACGCAGCTTTATCAGCAATGAAAATATTTAATTGAACATTACTGCCTCAGAATTCACACTTTTCAAGTTACAAAGCACCATGAAACAAATTTTCTTCAAACCTGTGTTTACACAGTAGAAAGGCATAGAAAGAGTTGTCCTTCATAAAGGACGTGTAAACATCAAGTAATATTGACACAGCCTCAGTAGAATCTTTAAGTTGAACAGGCAATACTGCAGTGCATCCTATACATTATTCCATTGACACTCTAAAGCAATGGTAGCTTATAATTAATATTTGAAATTGGGTAACACAGTTCAAAAAATAAATTAAAAAAAAAAAAAAAAGAGGAAAAAAATAGAATAGAAAAGCTCATGAGAGTTCTGATTCATCAGAAAGATCTCATTGGCTGTCACAAGGAAATATAATTGAAGTTTAACTCCATTTGACAAAGAAGAAAGGCGACTAGTTACTCATGGCTAAGCCAAAATCAGCTATTGCTGGATCTGAACTGGTGAAAAATTATTCTCAATCAACCATCCCAGGTACCTGGACAGCAGATAAATTATCACCCTCAAAGTTTAATCTTTGTAGGAAAATTAAAGCAGAATAGCACTCCTAGTGCTCATAGCTTTACAACTTAAAAAGAAATAAACAAAATAAACAAAAAAAAAACCACTTCCCCAAAAAACCTCAAGAATACTTAAACCCACCACTTTTAAAATGTGTTATACTCATGATTCTGTCTAGCAATTCTTGCTTAGCAATCCATTTAGCTACAAGTCTTGAATGAAATAGCTTTGTCATGCAGGCTGAACTGAATACAGAAATCATCACCATCTCATTTAGCAGCACAAAGAAAGGAGTAGCATTACATATCTAGTTGTGAAGGAATAGGACCACAATGATCCAAAGACTAATTCAAAGTACACAGCTTGATTTGCCAACAAAACATTTTCAAAATCACAGAACTGATATAAAAGATACTCATATACTATAGGCATGTATGACTTGTTTTTATATATACATATGTGTACACATACATATACAAATCCTTAATGTTAAATGAATTTTGGAGGACATAATAAATCACCAAAATTTAACAAACCATGATAAAATCAATAACCATATACTGAAAAGAATCGGAGGATTACAATGATAACCAAGTTTAGAATGTTTCCTGACAGAATTTGCTCAACCTCCACATGTCTGGCATATAGTGATGTTTCAATCCAGTTTCAGAAATAATAAATAGGGTTATAAAAGTAAGAAGCAAGCTGTGTTTGTTACCCATGTAATTTTCTTCTCTGTCAATCCTGACATTTTTACAAAGACTATTTACTTGAATCTCTAAGTTCACCTGTTTGAATTTATTGACAAAAATATTTTAATTAGAAGACCAAACTGTAACAGTTACAGTTAAACTGTCTCAGTTACAGTACAGTCTGAATACAAAGTTGCCCTTGACTCAAGGGCCAGTACAAGTGACACTTTCAGCCCTAAATGCGAGTTACTGCAAAATCAAAGACAGAATTAATAAAGGTTTTTCAATTCAACAGCAGAAATTTAATACACAGAGATTCAGACATACTTTTCTTTCAGGACTTCAAGAAAAACTTCAGACTATTATGAGCTAATAGATATACATTGAAAGATTATAAAATTAATAAAAATAGCAATGAAACATGGGAGATGTTTACACTCCCAAATGTTTCATTTCTAGTTTTTAAACAGCATTGCAGACTGAGTTAAAAAAAATCCAGGCTTTTTTGATAGGTTTGCATGTTATTCAAGTAATGTCTACTGAAAGACTTCTCTCAAAATCTCTTTCAACAGCTAAAACTTAATTCTTATCTGGAAAAGGATGGCAGCATAAAATCACGTACGTAAATACAGTTAGG
Organism: Thinocorus orbignyianus; assembly: GCA_013400375.1. Taxonomy (NCBI): domain Eukaryota; kingdom Metazoa; phylum Chordata; class Aves; order Ciconiiformes; family Thinocoridae; genus Thinocorus; species Thinocorus orbignyianus. The sequence goes on along the minus strand of VXBW01005696.1, from coordinate 1,806,007 downwards.
CAGTTTAAAATTCTCAGTGCATGTGAAAACATAAAAGCTCTTTGTTCCACTCTCCTTCAAACTGACATGTATGGCTTGTTGTGAGATGTACCTGATCTAGTCCAGAGACTGGCCAGCTACCTACGGTGGAAGTGTGCTGTTGCGAGAAGAAACATTACTAGCGAAGCAGTAGAACATTTCTTTTCCATGGCTACATTCCTGGGGATGCAAGATGGTCAAAACAAACCCAACTGTCATCACCAGCACACCGATAGCAAGGATTAGGCAGGACATGAGGTTATCTGAATGGTTCCATCGTTCTTTGGACAGCTTTAGGTAGCACGCTGTTGGGATGATAAAAACAAGTGGGGTAGCACTCAGTACTCCCTGTGTGTGGGAAACAACAATAGAAAAAACCCTAATAAGCACGTATATTTAGATACGAAGAACAACCCCCTAATTTTTTAAATGGTTGTGATTAGATTGATGCAACAATAAAGCTACAGAATAGAGGCCTCTTCCAGTGTTGCTATATGGAAAACTTTCTTTTCAAAATCACAAACAACTTGCAAAAATATCTGTAAAACTATTTCAAATAATTCATATCTATTTAAATGCTTTTGCTTTGCTGATCCACAACAGTATTTTATGTTGCAAGTACTATTAAATCCGTGTAGGAGTCTAGATATAATACTGCCTTAAAAAAAATAAAGTGGGAATATCATGTAGGAGTTCAAAGAATTCTGATCAATTTCTACATTTATGACCTGATTTACACTGACTTCCCTACAAAAGTAAAGCTCCCTTTGAGAGAGTAGAACACTCCCTCTTACTCAAAATTCAGCTCCTCTTTAAATGCTCTCTTAGATAGGGACAGATAAAAAGCACCTGCTTAAACACTTTCTGTAGTAAAGCCACTGCAGATTAACATGTGTTACGTGCCAGAAGAAAGCATCTGCATGAAGAAATTTTGAACATTGACATTGTCATGTACTTAAACACTATGCTTCATCTTAATTATGGCAACATAGTAATCCAGCATAGTGAACATCTTTGAAGACAACATTGTTTGTACAAACTTTTGTATATTTTTATGGTAGAAATTGCTAACAGTGGTAAGAACAGACATTAAAAATAGGTACATACACAAAGTATCCTCTCCATAAAAACAGAGACTCTTAAGCACGTGAAGCAACAAAATTCAGCATCCCATTGAAATAGCACAGCAAAATCCATGGACCCTTGACTCCTGAATGACTGAACAGCTTCCCTGGGGAATTACTACAGGGCAAACGCAAGGATTTGTGTTGTGTTTTAAAACCAGAAAGCAGGGGAAAAGTAAGCAGAGTCAGAGAAACAGCAGCAAATGCCATCTTTGGTGAAGAGCCAAAAGACAGCTCTTCTACTGGAAAGAAAGTCTGCTGAGGAGACAGATCTTTCATATGTAAAAACTCTGCCTTTTAATTTTTCTTCCACTGGTGCACATCAAAACCAAACAACATTTTTAAGGGCAATTACTTCTAATAGATATGTACAGCTGTATGTCAAATTCTCTCTCAAAAAGGGAAAAACCCAAAATCACAATGTATGAGCTACCCACTCAAATGCCTGGCTAGCAATTTCTATTTGTAAGTAAGCCATTAAGACAAACAGTGTAGATCAGATTATTATTTTTTCTTTCTAGCATTTCCTTTGATTAAATGTACATCCTGCTCCAAGGCAGACTGACTTCATCTGGTGAGTCTACTTTGCTAACTAGTAGTCTAGGATTCCAATAGAATGTATGCAGTTCCAGCCAAGCAAAAGAGTTACACAGATGTGTTAGAACTGGTTCAAATCAGTAATTGTCTTGTGCAGCCTGCCTGGTAAGCTCCATCTCTGCCATGAGGTGAAAACAGTTACATGAATGTTTACTGGCAAACAAAGCAGTTATCGTATACTCAGGTTATGAAATTACTCACTTTTGCTCCTAACTAAGCCCAAAGCAGAGAAAAATTACAGTTGCTACCTCTGTGGTTTTGCTGCTAGTGGCTTCTTTGGTTCTTTTGTTCTTTTTCCCCACCTCCTTCGTTTTTTGCCCCTGTGGCACAAGGCAGTCATTAGAATCTGCCCCAGTGTTTATTAATTTGCCAGCTTTATCAGGAGCAGGGATTAGAGAGAGAAACGCTGGATTCACTCCTGTGGTACAATGAGGATGAGTATTTTAGAGATTTTTATTGCAGTTCAAGTAAATTTGGTAAGGGATAGGTATTTGCCGTATTCTCCAGAATGGTTCTAAAAGCCCTCTCCAGCCATATGAATTTTACTTCCTGAACTTCTTTTCTCCTTTAATTATTCAGTTTTGAAGCAATGAATAATTCCCTTTTTTTCTACTGACTACTATACTAAATTATGTAAGATTTTCAGTAGAGCTGTGGATTTTTCAGAGTTCTATTTTATAAAAAAAGCGATTTATTAAAAGAATATACAGGTTCACTTACATTCAGCTCTAAAACTATTCCAAGGCAATCATACACTAATGATACACCAGTCGCCACAGCAATGATAACTACTGTCACAACAATATGGAAAACTGTTGAGAGGTTCCCATGGAAAAACACATTGGCAATCACCTGAAAGAGAACCACAGTTTTAAATTTTGATTTTGCTCTTTATGTTAGCAACCAACTTATTCCAGATCACCTAACTTTAGGAAACTTAAAGAAGGGGTGAGAATACACAGACACAACTTTACCTATCCTGCTTCAAGAAAACAACTTCATTTGCTTCCAGAAATAACTTGTGAAACCATTACTAAAATTGCAGAACACTTGCAAGACCGGCCTAGTTATACCTGCGGGATTTAGGGCGTACTTACTTTCTTCTCATTTGCCCACTATAGAATAAAACCCATTTGCAATTAATTATTAAACAGATGGATTTCCTACGTGGAGATACTTTCACAAAGCAAAGCTAGTAAGCATGATAAATATACTATTTTTGGCTATTCTCAACATAACAAAAACAGTGGCACTTATGCCAAACTTGGAATTTTAAGCAGTCCTCATTATTAATTATTAATATAATATTGGATAATGTTACAATAAATGTAATACATTATATTGCCAGAATCTAAACAGTACAATTAGTACCTCATACTCACTGCATACAGCAGGGTAAGATATGCTGATATTTATTACAGAACAACCATTGACTTCAGCTACAATACGTATTTACAATGTTCAAATATTATTAGTATATATTAACATTGATAAAGGGAGAATGTAATAAATTCTTACCTCTCTGGTCACAAAACATTCAAGAGGGAAGGTCAGAATTACAGTAACTCCGTAACAAAACCTTCCAAATGTAGCAAGGTTGTCATCTCTACAGTAGTTTTCAAATATATCTCCTGAGGCATAGCAAAACATCAATTAGTTTGAACTTCATGTCATTTGCTTACTTGCAAATTGAAGTGTAAGTTACCGGAGTTACTGTAGCAATTGAGACTTTCTGATCCCCTCTCCTAACACATATCAAGAATCTTTAATTACAGTCACAAGTTACACATCCAGAAGGAACTTTCACCTTATCCTACTGGTAGGAGTGTTTTTATTTCAAGTAGCATTTATCTTTCAAAAATACTTTAACATATACACATTAGAGTATGTCATCTGTTATCTTCCCCTCAGCACAGATTTTGTACAAGATGTTGGTCTTTATTTGAATAAATGTGTGACAGAGTCAGAAAGTAAGTTTCTATATAAAAGATACATTGCCTTTAAAAATGTAGTTCCTAGAACAACAATTACACAAGGAAGATCAGGGATTTATGTTTGGTGAACTGCATCCCCTGATAGTATCTAATCATAGCTGGTAAGCTGCAGCGAAAAATTTCAAATATTCTGACCCAGAAACCCATTATAACCATATGGATTATTACCTAGCAAATCTTCTTACATCTAACAACAAAAGCATTGCTAGAGAATTCAAATCATAATCTTGCTTTGTGGTAAACACTAAGCATCTGGAATAATGATCTCCGTGGCACAAGAGACATGGCAAGACAGTGATCAGATGATCCATCAGGTCTTCTCTACCCAATTAATATACTATCTTATTATTTACTACTTGTTAGGATCACAATGGCACTACAGAAGCAATAAGGTGTACTTCAGAGAAAACAGCCAAAAGATTTTGACAGGGGAGACAGAAGGTAAGATGGAACCTGCTTACAGCAGAGTCATATGCTGAGGGATAGCTGCAGTCAGACCTCTCTAAGTGTAAATCGGCTGAGATATTTCAAGCATAGTCGAGCTACAGCTGCATTTAGCAGTTACTCTACATAAACAGTAAGTTATTCTGCATAAACAGTACTGGAAGCAAGAAAAAAGGACAGATCAACCAGTAATCCTCATCCTGCAATTCCTCTGTTCTCAAGTATATGCTGCTGCTCATCAGGAAAGGAAAAAGCTCATAAACCTTCTACAATTTGAAGCAGAACTATTAAGTAACATAAAACCTGCTTGCTTATGAAATGTGTGCTTTTACCGAAGAAATGTATGCCTTGTTCTTCTAAAAGCACCTTTTCCACTTCAACAAAATGTTGTTAAATAGTATGATGTAACATTGATTATATACATTTATATAAATATAAATAATATAAATATACATATACACACAGAGGTGACAGGAGAATTAGTTACAGCAGAACAGCTGTTGTAAAGATAGGAAATCATCTCAGAGTCAGAGCTAGGATGCTGTATTAGCATGGGCAGGAAAAAGGCACAGGAGAATGTACAGAAATATATCAGGCACCCCACAGAAAGATCAAGGCAACTTTTTTCCTTGCTGCTCTCTGCTAGCAGACCATGTGGCTAAATTGTAGATGTTCAGTCCTCACAAGTACTTTGTTTATGGAAGTATTCAAAAGAGACTTTCACTGATGAGGCTTACACTTAGGAATCTGACACCTGCTAGCATGTAGCTGACATCTTTGAATCCAGTTTTGGTTGTTGGGTTACTACAAGGAATGTCCAAACTATTTCTGTTAAAACAGTACAATTTTAGCATTTTTAAAATCACTAAGACATTAACAGCAGAAGTCAGACAGAAGGGTAGCAGGCAAGGATTACAAGCAGCACCAAAAGGGAGGAATCGAGTAGTTTACCTTCTGCATATCCTGTAAAAGTCATATATCCACATGCAGCGAACACTACACTGATGACAAAAGCGAGTGAGACAGACACATGTGTGACTCGTGACCAGTTCTTTAATGTAGGTTCTTCCAGAGATCCATATATTAAAAAGCTGTTATGGTTGCAGATGAATGCTAAAACACACATGACAGTTCAAGCAAATGTATGAATTCATGCTTTTGTGCATATAAACTAAATTCAGAGGGTGTATATTCCAAGGTATGAGAGACACAGCACAGTTTGGATCCAACTCAGTATTAAATATAAATGTTAAACATGCAATGACTGGCAAAAATGAGTGGCTTGAACTTTTACTTATTTTTTTTGATTTGATAAAGGTTTATATTCCTCTAGAGATGATTCTGATTACACTACCCTAAAATGCCACACTGCTTCCCACCCTCCACACCTTCATTCCGTATCTATTTTGTCTTCCTGCTCTTCTTTTGCTTAAGAACCCAATAGTAGTGTTTCTTTTAGATTTTTTTTTTTTTAAATCCACAGGGCCATTTGCTACTTTCAGACTTACAGAGATGACTAAGGAATTAGAGCACCTCCCTTATGAGGAAAGGCTGAGAGACTCTTTAGCCTGGAGAAAAGAAGGCTGAGGGGAGACCTTATTAATGCTTACAAGTATCTGAAGGATGGGTTGAAAGAGGATGGAGTCAGACTCTTTTCAGTGGTTCCCAGTGACAGGAGAAGGGGCAATGGGCACAAGCTGCAACATAGGAAGTTCCATTCAAACAGGAGGAAAAGCTTCTTAAGGGTGAGGGTGACAGAGCACTGGAAAAGGCTGCTCAGGCAGGTTGTGGAGTCCTCTTCTCTGGAGACCTTCAAGACCCGCCTGGATGCCGCCCTGAGTAATGTGCTCTAAGCAGTCCTGCTTTAGCAGGGGAGTTGGACTAGATGATCTCTAAAGGTCCATTCCAACTCCGATAATTCTGTGATTCTGTGACTTCCTATTACATCCATTTCAGGCAGCAGCAAGCACTGGGAGGCCTCAGATTATCACAGCATTAACAAACAAAATACCAGATCCTCCAGGCAGAAACAGATTTTAGAATGAGGATAATGGAGGTGAACGGATGGGGCTTTGAGCAACCTGCTCTAGTGAGAGGTGTCCCTGCCCATGGCAGGGGGGTTGGAACTTGATGATCTCTAAGGTCCCTTCCAACTCTAACCATTCTATGATTCTATGAAATGTATGTATTGCAGTCTAAGATTTCTCTGTTAGAGGTTATTGAAGAGAACAGAGAATGATCACAGCTTCCTCAGTTTATCAGTTAGACTAACCCTACTGGTACAGGTGTTTAAAGACAACCTGGACAGTTGAGCTGGATTAACATGACACCGCTGTCTCTGCTACAGTGGCAATAGCCTCTAGGGCCAGATGGGGATAATGCCTTAAACCATAACAACTAAATTTACCTATGGAGAAATCAAAATCAACTTCACTGTTTTTCTAAGCCATCTTAACATGAATTAAAAAAAAAATAAAATTAAAAATATGTAATTTCTAGGTCCAAAATATTAAATGAATTAATTTCTTATAATTAATCTGAATATTGAAAATACAGAAAAAATTACTTACCAAATGACATCACCCCAACGGCTTGTACTGCATTTGCTTTTGCAAATATCCATGCATTTTCTGATTTGGGTCTAAAACAGACATTGGTTTTAATAGATTATTCTCTTTTCAATGATCAGTTTTAATTAATAATAACTTAAATCACTATGCTGTAATACAGAACTGCTACTCAGACCTCCAGAACTCTCTGAAGTAGGCCAGAGTGTTCATCAACAATAAGCTGAAAATAGGGAGCTACCTTTCTCACCTCCTTTGCTTTGACTAAAGTATTTCTGTAAATACTTTTTACAGCCAAAAATGTCAGCCCGTTTCAGTGACCAGTTTTGTAAATAAACTTTTGAAGTCATCATATACCAAGGAACAGCAACAGGGAAGCTAAAAGCTGTTACTGAATCTGACTAAGGTTATCTCAACCCAAAATCTCTTTTGACTATTTAGAGGCAATTTCTTCCTTTGAATTTGCACATGCAATCCATGCAGTCTAGAAATACTTTCTTCCTAGGCTACAAATCAAAAGAGGCAGTTTGCTTTTCTTTACACTTGTTCCAACTAGTGAAGGGATTAATCAAGTTCCCAAAGGAGTCAAGTATAAGAGAGCAAATGGAGAGTTTTATAATTAGGCAAGAATCTAATATACCCCATATCTGCTACTCTAAGATATGCCCAACATTTTGGACTTGCAGTAATTGTAATTCTTAAAGGAGAACCACAGAAAACCATCAGTGATCTTTATTAAACCTGCTGCCTGAATAAAGAACCAAAATGAAGCTAAGAGGAAGGGCACAAAACATCCTCTTCCACAACTACAATTTGCTAAAAACAAATGAAATTCACATGCCAGTTGAACATTACATCTGTAATAGCAAAGCACAGACAAAGCAAAAGTACATAGTTCTTAAGAAGTTGGCTGCTGCTAGCTTCACTCTGTTTTTATTTAGAAGGAAAGCTGCTGCCACATGAGGCCTTAGCTGCTACTTTCCTACTGCCCTAGAAAGCAGTAAGACACTCACACCAGTTCTGTGAAGGTAACAAGCAGCTTTGTCTCTGGAAGCTTTGTCTCTCCCTCTATCTGGTGATAACTAGCTGGTTTTGACAGCCGTAGTGGCATATGCTATGCCAGCTTTCATGGCTTTCAAATGTTTAAACCACACCCCCTAAGAAGAAGGAAAAAAAAAAAAAAAAAGACAGAAAAAAAAGAAAGATGCTGCTGTTTCCCCTTCCAGAACTCAGAATTTCTTGAGAGCTTAAGTAATCAATCCTTCATTTCCATATGACCTCCCCTCATCTTTTCATCTCTTAACATGTGGTTCCTATGCTTTGCTGTGAAGTGAACAGAATTTGAGTACGAAAATAAAGTTCAGGTTTTTGTCCTTAGATGCAGTATGTTGTCTTGACTACTGTAACATACTGCATCTAGTCTTGAGCAACTGAATATGGCCCTCCTAAAGCATTCTCATACTCAGCATACAGATGTAACAGATACTATGGCATTTGTCTTGTGACTTAGGAGTTTCAACCCACTACAGCTGCTATAGTTCCTCACGTAGACTAACCTCCCTTAACCTGATGTCACTGATTTCAAATCACTAGAGATGTCTGTGGACAAATCCTATGCATAATTCTGAATGTATTATTTTTCAGAAAAACATTCACATCTAAAAAAAAAATAATATCAGTAATAGTCCAAAAGAAAGACTGTACACCACCAACATCACAACTGTTCCACTCCATAACCACTAGAGGTCAGCTTCGATAGCAAATATACAGAATAAAAATTTATTATCCTTCAACAACAGAATCTGTGAAAGCCTCCTTACCCCCTTTTCTATTAATAACTAACACTTAGACTATCTAATACTCCATAAAGCAAAATATTTTTAAAATGTGCAGAAATAAAGAATGCTTTTGTCTGAAACATTTAATTTCTGTGAAAATGGTACATTCTGTGTAACAGTATAACTATATTATAAACTCCTATAAATAGGTATTTAAAAAATGGAATGCAGAAAGCAGGTGAATTTCAGCTGAATTTAATTTCATTTTGAATAAACTTGCCAAATAATCAATAATAAAAAAAAAAGGCCACAGGAGCTAGTCTTCCCCCAGTACAGTCAGCACAGTGTTTGCCTATTGCTCATGCATAAGCTACACAACAAAATACAGCTTTGCTTTATGGATAAATGGCAAATCAGATTATGAGTATTATTTGGGGAGAAAAAATTCAAATGAACAAAATCCTGCTTATTTAGCTGCATAAGAAGATAAGTTCCTTCCATTCTAGTTGCAGTATGAAAGAAGAATTTCAGATTCATGATTTAAACACTACCAGCAGATTGCCATGTCATACAATGCATGTTGGTCCAGGTGACATATGCAACAGTATATGACTATTTCTTACAGTAAGTCATACACTGTTGCATGGGTTTTGAAAAACCTTTCCTTCATACTGAAGATCATTGACAAACGACCAAGTATAGGTGGAATCCAGCAGTTCCCAAAATCATCCAGGAACACATGGCTGACTAATTCAGGTTTAACCCAATGATTTAGACATTTAGGAAGTTAATTGTAAAGTTTCAATTCAATTATATTCGAAGGTAAAACACCTTTTTAGTTTCTGTTTAAATTTAAAAATTTTAAAGATACTGAAAAAGTTTACAGATACTGAATATAACTTAATATAATGGAAAAAAAATGAGAAATGCTCAGATCAGCCTTGAATTTTGTATTAATCACAGTCACCTTGGTTGCTAAAGAACATAGACAAGACAAAGCTATGTCAGTGCCACTTAGTTACAGCTCCTTTAACACCTCTTTCTTCCTTAACTAATTACTCATAAGCTCTGTAAATATATGGTACCTTATTTTCTTTGTTATTTTTTTTCACACCTTAAAATTTATCTTTGCATAGTATTGGATTATTTATATAAAGGAAATAATCAACTTTAAATTATTTTCCTGAACACTTGGCATTTCATCCCTGTCATCAGCTGCCAGCTGAGTAATTCTCACATCCTATTTAAGTATAGCAGATGCTCTTTAATTTTTTCCTCAAGATTTATGTATTGTGTGACATCATGACACTTTTTCCAAAAGAACACCAAATTAAAATGATCCATCTTTATAAGCTACATAAAATATTGTAAAGAACAGATCATTGAAATGTATTTTTACCCAACATCTTAAATTATTGAGAGTAAACACTAGCCCAGGACGCTAGATCACATGGCCTACACTAATCAAAAGGAAAAAAAAAAAAAGTCCTCAGTTTCATATTTGTAATAATAGGAAATTAAACCAAGTAATCTCTCATGATACATTACTTTTTTTTCCTGAAACGAGAAAGAAAATAACACTCTTATAATGTCTCTAAAATAAAATAAAATAATAAAAATGCAACACTCCAAAGATCTGTAATTGTGGCTTTTCAGTCTACAGTTTCATGCACATCAAATCATTAAAACAGTAATAATATTGTTGTTTTGCTGATGGTCTAACATGTTGCAGATGCTTTCTGGGAAAGACAATACTGTTGTCCAAATAACAGATACAATTTTCAATATGGATTTCCTTTAAGCAGGAAGGCAGTTTCATCCCCAGATAATCTTGTACCTCTCAAAGGGAAGAAAACTTCACTTTGAAAAATCCAAATGTAAGTACCAGAGTATCTTCCCACTCAGACAGGGGAAGATACCTGGACGGAATTCCAGTGGAACCTGTCCTGAGTCCAGCACTATTGAATGTATCCAGCAGTAACTTGAATAACGGAACAAAAAGCACAAAGCATCCTTAACAGAAAGCATGCAATATTCAGTTAACACAAGTGTGCTAGAGAGCAGGGTGAAAAATCATAAATATGTTGATAAATGGAGAAATCACCTGATGAAGAAGTACTCGATTCTGTAATGACAAATCTCAGTTATGCAGGAGCAAAAAAGACCAGGGTAGGGAGAAAAAGCAAAAAAAAAACCCCAAACTTCATAAGAATGGAGTGAAAGAAAGGAAAGTTGCCAGTTCACAGTTTTGCAGAGAAGGGCCAGCTGCTTCTATTAGACTGAAAACTAATAGAAGCACGTTCACCATATCAAGCTATTTTCCAGAGGCAAACACCAAACTAGGTTATGAGAACAGGAGTGTGGCAATCCTCAAAAGAAAGGGATCTCACAACAATTTGCATGTAAGATCTTTCTTGGCTCCTCAACGGGAATACCATAGGCAGCTGGGGCACCAAGGCATCCCTTTAATCCACAGAGGATTTACAGCAGCCATTGAGAATTATCAGTAGCACAGGAAATGACATGAAGAGAAACAGTAAAGGAACTGTGTTTATTTAGTCTAGAAAAAGGACCACCAAAGGGGGACAAGTCACAGCTCTTTGCAGGTGTTCTTTAAGTGTGTGAAAAAGAATGAACAGTTTGATGTCCATCTCCACTGTGGTTCAGCCAAGAAGCAAACAACATGAAGTGCAGTAAAAGAGATACAGGATACACATCTAGGAAGAATTTGTAAGAAAAGCCTTGCTAAGAACTGGAATGGGAAATTGTGGAATTGCCAAGAACAAAGTAGACAGTCACCTGTCAACAACAACGGGCATACAATCAGTTCCCCCATGTGACATTGGTAGGGATTAAATATTCTCTCTTGGCCCCACCAAGTCTTTATCTGGGTTTGTACAAACTATTTTCCTACATGACAGATCTGAGGACTGTGTTTCATAATCATGACTTTTAAAAATCCCTTTGAAATCTCCAACTTCTATTTTACTTTAATAAGGATTCCCAGTAAATGCATTAATTACTTGTTTCACTCCTTAAAGTACTATGATGGGACCATATTAAAACATATTAGTGTCCTTTATTCTCACTGCAAAGAAGCGAAGAGATGGCGTACCATCATACTATTAACAAAATATTAGAAGGAGGTTTTAATAACTAAAGTATATCTCCATTTCCAACTGTATAATACAAATAGTAACAACAGACATCGATAGAATGTTTGTAAGGCAAAAAAAAGCCGGCAGTCTTAGAAAAACTAAAAAGTAAAACCCCAAGAATTACTCAGTACCCAACATTATTTATCATAAGAAAAAATAAAGCCACACATTCCATATTTTTCAGTGCTTCACAACTGTTGAGAATAAACGTTACCATAGTAACAAGGTCATCAGTAACCATTAAATATAGTTTCCTCCTTTTTTGACAGGGGATTTTGCAATTACCCTTTCAAACACTTCTTTAACACACAGTATAAAAACATTCTGCTGCAGAAAGACAGTGGGAAGAGGAAGTCCCACACTGTTCCAAGAGCATCATTTTTATAGATGACAGACAACATCATCTGGTACAAGTTTAGAAGCTGCTATTCTAGCCATCTTCCTAGCATTAAACACAAATGCTCTGTCATTAACCCATCTTTCACAGCAATAAGACAAATGAACAATTATGTGCAACACTGCTGAAACAATCATGGTGGAAGAATCCAATTCCTACAGGAACATTAGAAATACCATATAAGACTATTCCCATAAATAAAAACCACATTCAGAAATTGAGTTTTTTATTCTTTTTTCCTTATCCTTTAAATGTGAAGATATATTAATAAAGATGACAAAGACCTTCTAGGCCATAAAGAAAAGGTAATAGATACATAACACATTCTTATAATATAATTAAAAAATATTGCCATAACATATATTGACATCAACTAAATTGTCTTGAACACTCCAATGTTAAATACTGATTTCAGAGTGCGAGTGCTGGAAAACAGTTTTGAATCCTTATATTGTTGCTTTTTCAAATGACAGAATGAAGTTTTTATCATTGTCTTATTTTATTGCTTTTCGTTATTTGTATTCTATTTTCATTATGAAATCATTATATTAATAGAAAAATATTCCTAAGACGCTATCTATTTTAAGACTGCAAACATAGTCCATCTGACAACAATGGACAAAATTCCAAACTTCTCAAATGACAGACAACCTCACATGTGCATTCAGGAGCCACCTGCTATTAGCCATATCACCTGCCATTTCCAATTAATCTGTAGTTTTTTGAGACTTTTTCTAACTTTGCTCATTTGCAATTAAAAGGAAAAAAAAAAGAAAGATACAGTATGTCTTAGCAGTTTTTGCACTGCTATTAATATTTATTTTTTCAATTATCTGTCTCTCCCAGAAGAGTCATGTCCCAAAACTATGCAGATACATAGGTAATAATAAAATAACAGACCACATATGATCAAACCTTCACTTTGTGGCAAGTGTAAGAATACTTACACTTGTGGACTGAACGTTACTGTTCTCACCATCACAATAACCAGGATGACAATGGTTAAAATCAGAGAAATAAGGGATACCTGTAAAGGTAAAAACATGGCTTCGGTCAGTAAGCTGCCGAAAGATTGTCCTCTTAGCAGAATAGTGTACTTAAAAAAAATAAAAACTAACAACCAAGTAAAGCGCCAAATATCACATGCCAAATATCTATAATTAGAAATCCTGTCCAAATTAATATTTTAATTTTTTGTTCTTTTTGAGTAACTAGCCAATTGCAACTATTTGTGTAAGTGACATTCCCATTTAAACATTTCTAATCAGTGGTGCTCAGAATTTCCAAGATCAGGGCTGCATCATCAAGATTTGAGTTCTACTAGCAGTAGATGGAAAAATTCCAGTAATTCACATGGAGACTGAAGTTTTCCTTAAACTATTCCAAGTTTTCTGATGTTTCTCAGGACAGCAGACAGTTTGAACTTCTAAAATACTTAACATGCTCTGGACAGATGTTAGTGAATTCAAAGACATGAACTTATGACTGGTGCTTATTTTCTAATGGCATACAGGAAAGTGAACCAAAACCCACTTGCTATTCTGATTTACCTTTCCCAGTTTTGCTATGTTTCGATACAAAGATAAAGGCAAGGTAAAGATGATGGTGGTAAGAAGAATTATGAAGTGACGGTCAATAAGCACGTTATCTGGTGCAACTAAAGCAAAAAAAAAGAAAATAATTATTTCTCTAAGAGACTGACACGAAGAACAGATTAGTTACATTTGAAAGGTTAGGAGTAACAAATTTTGACGTCGACCAGCCTTTTATCCCCTTTATCCAAGCTAACTAACACTGAAATAAAGACTAGGTATTAACTAACTTTGAGGAAACCATATACTGCATTCACAGAATCACATGAATCCTGCAAATTTAAACCAAATGCATAATATTTGGAATATATTATATCAAAATTTGGAAGTCTGGTGTTTCTACACATAAATTAATACGCCTGGGTCAGTGTTGGCAGGCTGCAAGTAAAATATTCTACTACTGCTTTCTGCCATTTATTCTTGAGGATTTTTTGACATTGTGTGTTAACATCCATTACTGTGCTGTGGAAGATAAGCAAATTTGCAAAGAACAATCCTCATTCAAGTTAATTTTGAGGAGGTTTTGAGCACCTCCTTTCTTGCCATCAGCTGTCTTCCATGTGCAAAACACAGACTGCCATTTGAAGGAACACCAATGTTATAATAATCCCTGCAATCAACAGGATCTGTTTGTATAACTGGTGTTTTTTTTCAAACCAATGACACCTTAAATAAAACATCTCTCAGTATCAGTGAAGCTACCATGAATGCTTGTTGAATAATTATGGCTGGAAAGTGACAGGTAATTGAGAGGGAAAGTCTGAGTTCAGTTCCCTCTATTCTTTGGTAGATTATAAAGTTTTCCCACCTCTTTTCAGGCAGGAATTCTACCAGCCAGGTCAAAGATGTGCCATGCAGGGGGTTCCTCCTATTACATAAGTATTACTGTATATAAATTATTAGATATTCACAGTCACTATCAACTTGATCAGGTATTCACAGAAGAAGAGAGTGTGTCAGTTAAAATTGCATCCACAAGTTGCAGGCTTCACTTGCTGAAAATTACAGTCCTCCAACAGAAATCAAAAGTTCATACAAATACTCATTTCTCCTTCATTTCAGACATATTCTCTTCAGTTAAATTTGACACTGAAGAATGTTTTAACTTATCTATCTGCCTTAGCACAAAGCCAGCAAACGCGCACACGAATTGCTCCACTGACTGTACTGTGAAAACTTACAGCAGAGAAAGGCTAACAAGTGCATGAGTTAAAATCTGCAAACACCACATCTGGTTTTGCAGTGACTACCTAAGAGAACTGAAAGTTACATTTGCAGTTCATGACCAACTATTACAGATATGCTTCAGTAAGCATTAAATCCATTTGCAAGTCATCCAGAGTTATTCACCAGATAATGTGCAATTTCAGTATTCAAATAATTATTATAGCAAGTACCTAAAAAGATGACAAAATATGATGACCTTATAAATACACTACTGTGGAAGACTCCTATTTGCTCAGTATTTCATAGAAGCGTGTGCTCTGTGCACTGACACTGGGTCCAGTGATAACCAAGGACTAGGATTCATAGTTTTTAATTCAGAAAGACTTTAAAAAAAAACCACCACCAAAACCCCACCACAAAACCCCACTCATACAAATATGCTTCAAGTTCTTAACTTGTCCTATATTTAAGAGTAATTCAGAAGCAAAGTAACAGTAGGACTTCAGACTGACACAGGATGCAAATCCCTAAATATTTATGCTATATTCCTATCCAATACATTTTCCCCATTATGAATCTTTTAAATGCATCTTACCTCCAGGAATTCTCTGAAAAACCTTAGTTAAAGTGTCTCCTGTTATTATGTTGTAACTAATCATAGCTTAAAGAAAATACAATTTTTTGTTAGTGCATATCAAATATGAAATACATGATAAACATTTAATACACATATTTTGTAGACAACAGGATTACATGCCACTATCTGCCTGGCACCAACAACTTCTAAGTTTAAAACAAAATAAAAAAAGTCTTTAATGCTCCCCTTTCTTTTTATCTTTTATTTTTTTTTTTTTCAACCAGGTACAATCTAAGCAAGAATACGGTCTGGTAAGTATAGCCATTGTGCTGTCTGCTCACACAAACTTACTTCAGAAAAGGGGAAACAGGCTTTTAGAAACTGTTTATTTCTAACAGTAATTCTTCAACAGTTTATTAAATTATAAGTTTATAAAATTATAAGGTCTATAAGTTTATTAAATTATGTGTATAATTTAATAATTTACATAATATAAATAATATATATCATTACATAATAAATATATTATATATAATAATAGATAATTATATATAATTTAACAATAATATTATAAGTTTATTAAAATATAAGTTTATTAAATTATAAAGTTTATAAAATTATTTTCAAATTCTTGTTTCTATTTAGTAAAGTTCCTGTGTTAGTCTAATAACCAGTCCTGCAATGAAATGCAAAGGACTTCCTGGCTCATGTGAAAAGTTGGCAACATCTTTAAACCATAAGAAAGGAGGAGAAAGTAGTTGAAGATACCAGATGTGGACTTCCAGTCCTTCCTCTCATTAATAAGAACTGGGGCCTCAACATTCCTATTATGTTCTTATCTTATACACCAGACGNTATTTTTTTTTTTTTCAACCAGGTACAATCTAAGCAAGAATACGGTCTGGTAAGTATAGCCATTGTGCTGTCTGCTCACACAAACTTACTTCAGAAAAGGGGAAACAGGCTTTTAGAAACTGTTTATTTCTAACAGTAATTCTTCAACAGTTTATTAAATTATAAGTTTATAAAATTATAAGGTCTATAAGTTTATTAAATTATGTGTATAATTTAATAATTTACATAATATAAATAATATATANTGTGTATATGTGTATACATACATGCAAAATATATTTAATAAATACTCATGTGGTGTTCACCATTCAGACAACATACGTATAGGTGCTGACCTTAAATAAAGTGTAAATATTCACTGTTGCAAAATTGTAAGTCATAACACTACTTACAGGAATAAATGCAAACACATATATACGCATAACTAGTTCCATGGCAAGGACTGAGTCCTTTACAATTCTTTTCCACAGTCTCTATGAAGTAATAATTATACTCTTTTAAGTCAACATTTGCAACTTTGTTGCCTGCAGTAACAATAACCTGAGATCCTTAAAACTTTCAGCTGCCTGTGATAAATTCAACTCATTGGGTATAAGGCTGAATTAACGCTTTTGAAAAGCAATGACATAATATTCAAGCAAGATCTGATTAGTGGCTTCTCCAATGACAGCAATACCACATATTCAGAAGAACATTAATTCAATATACTCCTAAAGTCATATTTTCCTTTTGTTTCAGGGACATCAAATCTGCGCTCTGTTACTCGTCCTAGAACAGAATCTCTTCTTTGCTATTTCTCACGGCTACTTTTGTCATTAATTTTTTTAAGTGTGTGATCATGAATTTCTCTACTATTACATTTCAGTTAATTTCTGTTATTCTGGCCCTCCAATTCATTGAATTCTTCCTTAGTCATTCTTCAGGACACACCAAGAATTTTTTTTGTTGTTGTTTTTATAAGAAAGAGGCATATACAGTATATTCTTTAGCGCTCTTTATATTTAACTAGTGAAATAATAAAGCAATGTGAAAAAGCTAATTACTTATAAAACTTAAAAATTTGTATTTTACATGAGCTTACCAATAAATGGATACAAAAATTGAAGAGTTGAAAGAATTAGATAGCCTACAAGACCATACGTTTTTCTGACCAGCTCTTGATAGGTGTTGGTACCGGAGAGGTTTCCTCCTTTGATCAGTAATATAATGGAATAATCTGTTAAAATATCAAATTACTGTTAAAGATGAACCAACTTGTGGTTGGTTACTGCACATCTTTTTCACTCCTTTAAAAAAAAAAAAAATCTGTAAGAAGGAAAATAGTGGCAGTGGGAAGAGAAATCTCATATTGGAAGGAACTTTCAGCTTTCCTGAGTAGGAACAGCAGAAACAGAGTAATTTTCATTGGTTTCCAGTATGGTCAAAGGGAAAAAGAACTCTCATGAGCACCAAAAAAGAAGAATTCAATTAATAATGCAGAGGGGTCCTGAATGGAGCATCTGATTACATCCTGAAAGCTGGTAAAATATGAGAACTGCCTGTGTCATGGTGCTAGACCTCTCAATCACTTTACTCTGCTATTTAGCTAAGTTATAGAAAGGTAAGACCTCATTAGTATTTAATATTTTCTCCATTTACAATAAAAATATTTCAAACATTTTTATTGGATACTTTTAAAATAAAACACGCACAAAGTGCGTGTTATCTGGAAAATCATGAAGCAATGTGGTTTGAGACAGAGATGATGATACAAGCAGAATTACTCCCAGCTTGAACCTAAACTTTTTTATGAAGAACAGTCCAAAGTGTTGCTGTTATGCCAAGCTATGCTTTAGTAGTCATTTGAGCATCACGGGATTTTCCAGTCCAGATTAGTTACAGTACAGAATTTATTACCTTAGTGCAGATTTCTTGACAGATAGTAGCTAGACCTCGTCTATTCCTCATCTGGCTTTCACTTAGTTTGTAATCTATGCTGTGATAGGAACAGTTCCTTTCTGTGAACAGTATTGGTGTTAATATTATCTTCTGTGGATGACTAAAATGATGAAATGTACACAGTCTTTAGAAAGGAGATTTCTACTGTATGTTAATGTGAAAGCCAATACAGAGATTCCCATAAGCACACACAATTCTTACACACTCACTCACACTGTAATTGGGAGCAGACAAAACCAGAAATACAGAATTGTTCATTATCAATTAGGTTGCATACTGAGCTGATCTTGTACAAGAAACATTAAGTCTTTGTTGCAAGGAATCTTACACCCACAAAACTTGAAAAAGATTTATAGTTCAATGACCAAAAATTGCGTTTCTCCGTCAGTCTAGGACTACATCCAATATAACTCAAAAACATTCCTCAAAATGAAATATAGTAAAATTTGCTAAGTTACAGCTATTTGCTAATTTTTCAGAAAAAGCTATGGAAAATAAATGCTAATGTTAAATACTTAGCCTGTACTTTAAATGCCACAAGTCAAAAAGTTGTAACTATATTTATAATTTACTTGTGCAAGATATATTGAATCATATCTTTAAAATAATAAAATACAAAGTTTAATTCACAAGTTCTGGGCCTACAGCTGTGAAGTCTTCAAAATATTTAGAAATGCAAAGGACAAATTAGATTTCCTACAGAAAAGTAACTGGAATTTCTGAACTATTTTTATTATATAATTTCATTAATGTATTTTACCATCAGCTACAGAGAAGAACTTCCGTTCATAAGGAACACATTCCTTACATTATATTGCTCTCCAGGCAAACCTTGATCATTTATGCAGATCCTGAAATGATATTTTAAGCAATGAAAAGCATCAACTGCTGTTCACTGTACAGGTAACAGAATTTGTGCCATTCATATTGACTTGGCTTGTAGTTGTAAGACCAAATCCACAGTGTCTTTATGAAAATTTTCCTTTGATGCCAGCTTATGTTTATTTATTATGTGATATCAGATCTTATCCTTTTCTGAAAGTAAATCCATCATTTTTTGACAAACGATAATTAAATATTCAAAATCTTAGTACAACCAAAGGTTTTTGTTCTGTGGTACACTTAAGAAAAGTTATATACAACCCACTCAAGGATCGGTTTCTTAATTAGGCTAAAAACAGTAGACTAAAACAGGTGATTATGAAGCACAAATAAGAGCTATTCTTCCAAATGTCACCTTGACCTCGTCTAAGAAACTAGGCTTTATGAAAATATAAAGCTGCTTTTTGTGTGCATTTTATGTTGTACAGTATAATTCTCTACTTTTACTAATCTGCTCAAGAGATTAGTGAGGTAAAGAAAAAATCTGTCCTTTCTGTTGTCATAGATATACCTGTTTAAGCTATGAGTAAGCTCAAGATCAGGTAAACATTGCAAGACCAATTTTCACTTTACAATAGAAACTGCTTCTAGAGTACCTGTGATAAAGGCAACCCCAACTAAAAGCAGTACTCCTAGCGGAAAACCAGCTTCCTTCATTGAATATGGCAATCCTGTAAATAAGGAAAGGAGAGATTATAGAAGAACTTTTCCAAATACTTACTTGCAAACAACCAAAATAAAACAATACTAAGATTTAAAAAAATAATCTCAATCTCCAAAATTGGACTAGCATGCTTAATAACCTAAGAAAGACTATTTTTAGTAAATTAAGTGTTGCCCAGTGTAAAGCTCAGTCAGCACCTGCCCTGTCAATTCTCTCCAACTGTTATGCACAAATACAGGCTGGGCACAGAACGGACTGAGAGCAGCCCTGAGGAGACTTGACTTGAGGGTGTTGGTCAATGAGAAGCTCAATTTGAACCAACAATGTGCAGTTGCAACCCAAAAAGCCAACCCCATCCTGGGCTGCATCAAAACAAGTGTGGCCAGCAGGTCGAGGGAGGTGATTCTGCCCCTCTACTCTGCTCTGGTGATACCCCATCTGGAGTACTGAGCCCAGCTCTGGAGTCCCCAACATAAGGAGGACATAGAACTGCTCAAACAAGTCCAGCGGAGGGCTGCAAAGATGACCAGAGGGCTGGAGCACCCCTCTTATGAAGACAAGCTGAGACACTGGGAGTTGTTCAGCCTGGACAAGAGAAAGCTCTGGGGAGATGTTATAGCAGCCTCGCAGTACTTAAAGGGGGCCTACAAGAAAGCTGGGGAGGGACTTTTTACAAGGGCATGTAGTGATAGGACAAGGGATAATGGCTTCCAACTGGAAGAGGATAGATTTAGATTAGAGATTAGGAAGAAATTTTTCATTGTGAGGGTGGTGAGACACTGGAACAGGTTGCCGAGGGAAGTTGTGGATGCCCCATCCCTAGAAGTGTTCAAGGCCAGGCTGGATGGGGCTTTGAGCAACCTGCTCTAGTGGGAGGTGTCCCTGCACATGGTAGAGGGGTTGGAACTCTGTGATCTTTAAGGTCCCTTCCAACCTAAACCATTCTATGATTATAGCAAAAGAGGCTGTAGGATATTTAACACTGAGATGTGATCTCAGCTAACATCTTTGCATTTTCACATAATAAGCAAGTAAACCTACAGAAAAAATCTTTAGAATCATCAGAAGAAAGTAAGAACACAGTGTTATTGTCCAAAGCGGATAGCCATGCATGTATAAGCCAGGCTGAACACAGGATACTAAAGAAAAGTAAGCTCACCTATAATGCCTGATCCTATGATAGAGTTGATAATGTTAAAACCAGCTGAAGCCAGGTTACTCTTTCCTCCTTTATTCCTGGGCTTATTAACGAGGGCTGTTTTGTCATCCGTTTCTACCTATTTAAAGACAGTGATAACATTATGCATGAGAAAAATAGGTGAGAACGAGGATTTTCATATATTTAATATAGCCCATTCAAGATTATAAAAAAAGAAATATGCAGATTTGTAGAGGTATTTTGATAACTAAATCCCATTTTTTTCAGTGAGAAATCAAAGGGGTGTTAGGCATCTAATTCCTTTAGAAGCCTGACCCATAATCTTCTGTAATTAATTCTTCTCTGAAAAAAAAAGCAGAGGGACAGAGATCTGCATAAATTCAGAGGCAGGCTGTTAAACAAAGAGCTTTTTAGTCATGTTGCAAAAGCAGAAATGTGAATCAAGTATTTTTTAAAATATTTTGGCTAAGATGACTCTTCAGTAAAAATAGGACCCTGAATCAGAAGAATGAAATCAATTTCAAGAGTTACTAGTAAAGTCTGCCAACATCTGAAGATGCTCTAATTCAAGGTTTTATCTCACACTTTAAATATTTCTGGTCATCCAATGGTTTAGTTTATTATGATTATTTAATGGCATTATAAAATTGGCTAGTCCCAGACAATTTCTCTGGGAAGGTCTGGTACAAACCAAAGTTCAAAGCACAATCTGTAGCCAGTAGCTTCAAAAACTAAAGTTCTTTTCCTCAAAAAGCATTTCTTCATAAGCAAGCTGTGGTCCTACCCTTAGATTGCCACTCTGCTGTCTGGGAACACTTTAGAATCATTCATTACAAGGCCACTATTTTAAACAAAGTTGTGTAATTCAAAAGAGGAAGATGCATTTAACGAAGAAAATGCCCATCTGTGTTCTACAGAAGCAAAAAATTCTGTACTTACCATGAAAATAAACCCACTATTTAACATATATAGCAGGTAGTACAAACTCTGATGCTTGTCACTAATACTCCTGAAAAAAATTTTAAATGACTGATAAATCTAAATCATCTGTAGATAGTGGTATAAGCTGACATGCATAAGAGCACTTTAAGGAGAGTTACACAGCTAAGTGGTACTTTTAATCCTTAAGTAGCACTAACACAAAACACTAATACTAGCTCAGTTCAAAGGTCAGTATAGCCTGGTATCCCATTTCTGAGGGTCGCCATGAAAGGTGCCTAGGGAAGATTGTAAGAATATGAAAAGATAGTTAGCAAATAACTTTCCCGTCCCAGCTTTCATCAGTTTGCCTATGCCAGACTTATCAAATTTGCCCTTTTTTAATGCCACATATATTTTTAGCATCTACAATGTCCTGCAGCAAAGAGTTCCATGTCTTAATTACGCATCATATGAACAGGTGATCTTCTTTGATCCAAACTACCACTACACGTCCCAAAAAATCTGTGTAGCATCATAGATGACCCAACAATCATTTCCTACTTATCTCTGCCATATCACACACAGTTTTATCGGTAACATGCGTCCTTAGCTCTTTCTCATCTAGGCTTAACAGGCATTACATTTTATTTCACCACTGATTTGAGCAGTAGAAGCATCACTGTCACTGTCTCTTGAAATTTTAATGCTTTCTGCTACTAAGAGCACAGTGCATGTGAAATGCACTGACCTAAAACAGTTCAGTTCCCTCTTCTCGGTTTTTACAAGAAAACAAACACAACGTACAGCTTGAAGACTGCGAACCCTGGTCCCTTCCCCACTTGAAAGAATCATAGAATCATAGAATGGTTAGAGTTGGAAGGGACCTTAGAGATCATCAAGTTCCAACCCCCCTGCCATGGGCAGGGACACCTCTCCCTAGAGCAGGTTGCTCAAAGCCCCATCCAACCTGGCCTTAAATACTTCCAGGGATGGGGCATCAACAACTTCCCTGGGCAACCTGTTCCAGTGCCTCACCACCCTCACAGTAAAGAACTTCTTCCTAATATCTAATCTAAATCTCCCCTCTTCCAATTTAAAACCATTACCCCTCGTCCTGTCACTAGACTTCCTGACAAAGAGTCCCTCCCCAGCTCTCCTGTAGGCTCCCTTCAGATACTGGAAGGCTGCTATCAGAAACACATTCCAATTGGCAAAAAGCACAAGAAAAGGCAAGAGGAATTGTGACACCGGTTCAAACGGCTCCTGTGTGAAGGCTAGTGCTCGGGAAGATGCACTCAGACCGGGGATGGGGGACGAAATCCCTGTTGGGAGGCAGCCTTAGCAAGCCATGCAACTTGGAAGGATGCAGAAGAGGAGGTGAACAGGACACGTTTCCCTTTTGCAGGGTCCTCTCCCAGGGAAAGGCAGGCCGTCAGACATCCAAGGCCCCCCACTACAGCTGGTATAGCATTATAATACTGATAGCAGCAGGCCCACCAGGAGACCCAGGCGCTCGAGTTCTGCTCCTTAAGAGAGACTGAATTTTTGCCCCACGGAGCAGCCAGAGCCCCCCTCGCTCACAGGAATAAGGCTCCCGACTCTGCATTTTTCCCCCCTGCAGGGTACCTGTGGCTCTTTCTTCCTCATGCAAGTTGGGGGGAAGTTGAAGAGAGATGAAATAACCACAGCTGAAGCACCCACCCGCCCGGATGCCTCAGGGCACCCAAAAGACCCCAAAATCAACCACAGCCCCCTCACCCCGCCATCCCTTCCAGCGTCCCGCCACGACGGGCCGAGGAAGGTAAGGAGAAGGAAGGCCAGCGGGATCGCGAGCCCCGGAGAGCCCTCCACCTCCCCCCAACCTGCCTCGGTACCTGGTGCGAGGCGGCCGCCGGCGGCTCCATGGCCGGCTGCTGCGGGGGAGGAGGCGCGGCGCTTCCCTCACAGCCCGGCTGCCTCAGAGGCGGGGGAAGGCGCGGAGCGGCGCGGCGGACTCCCAGGGGTCCCGCGGCACCTCCGCGTGTTGCGGAAAGGCGGCAGCGTGTGGGCCTGTCCCGCAGCCCCGTCCGCAGGGTGAGGCGCTGGGAGGAGTGTCGGTGTGCCGGGGCATGGCAGGGCCGGGCGGGGGCTGCCCCGGGGCCGTGGGGTGGCGGCGGCTGGGGGCGGCTCGGCCTGACGGGGGCGGGGGCGGCCCCTCCTCCGGCCAGGCTTTCCTTTGAAACTTACCAGAAAGTTAGCGCTTCTGCCTTCTTTTCTCTGTAGGGTGTGCAGTGAAAATTGGCTCCAGTGTCATACTTGCTTGTTTGTTGGTGCTTTTCGGTATCGATGGTATTTACGCGGCCACCCCGCTGTAATAATCATCCAGCCTGGCCTTGAACACTTCCAGGGATGGGGCATCCACAGCTTCTCTGGGCAACCTGTTCCAGTGTCTCACCACCCTCACAGTGAAAAATTTCTTCCTAATCTCTAATCTAAATCTACCCTCTTCAAGTTTGAGGGTAAGTCAAAGAACATACTGGGGCTACAGTGAAAGTATAGGAAGAGGCTGAACTAATTAAAAGATGGGGAATTAGTGCTGAAATTTTAAAGGCAGTAGGTACCTCAGTTATCTTGTGCTGAGACCAGGCAGCCTCTAAGCATAAATATGCTTTGTAAGCATAGAACAAGACACACAAATAAGTGTATGTCTTAAACAAAAACATGTAGGACATAGAAAACAATAATAAAAAATTTGAGACAGTTATTAATTTTGTGGAGTGTTACTAGACAAAATTTACGGCCTACAAGTGCCAAAAATAACTTTGGGAACTCCAAGTACTAGAGGGCCCCATCAGTAGAACATAGACCCAAAATTCTCAACAAGATTAAAGCATTAGAGGAAAAAAAAACTGAGAGACAACTAAATCGCAGAAGAAAATAGAGCATGCTAATTTGCTTTCTATAGCCTTATGAACTATTACATTTGATAATACTTTGCTAGGGTAAACTGCAGTCCTTAAGGAGTGCATATGTTGTGCATCAGTAATTCTGTCCTTAAAGAGCTATGATGCATATAATTTAATGTGGAGAACAAAATGCACATAAAGAGCATGTACGACATTTTTGTTCAATAGCTTAAGCACATTAGCTTCGGCTCCTTCAAAAAAAAAAAATCTCTAATCAACTCCATGACAGGCTACAAGCTGACATGTATTCTTGTGTGACCAGTCAGATGACATGACTCAGCAGAGAAAATTTCAGAGGCCTAAGGTGCAGAGAAAGTTCCTGTCATTTGGTAGCAACGTTTTCCCCCCCTTGGACTGTAGAAAGAATTCTATGTAAAAGCAGAGTATTGACCTGTTTTAAAGCAGAGCATAATAAAGTGCATAGTCAGCTTTCATGACGGTATTCTACCACACTCTCTCTGTTTAAGTACTGTAGCAACTTCCTCACAAAGCCTTTTTATCTAACACCCACATGCTCTACAATAGGCCTCTGAGTTCTGTGATTTTGTTTTAATTCCAGTTTGGAGTATGCATTTGTTACCTCAGAAAATAATTTCTGTTTTGTGCCAATACTTTCTCCTGTTATGTTCTTGTTATTAATCAGATACATTCTTCAGACATTTATTTGACACAAATTAAGTCAAGCTCTCACTATGTAACTCCTAATATGTGAGGAGGCTGGTTTCTGAATACGACACTCACTTATTTAAGAGTCCTAGAATTTTACTTGCATCAGTCACACTGGCACAATTCTGAGCAGTGTTTGTAAACTTAAAAGCTTCAATTCAGTATACCAGCAGTGAATTAGGGAAAGGATTTAGTACTTCTCAAAAGATTGTATACAGCGTCTTTTTCTTGTGCTATGAGAGTAGTCTTTGATCATTTGAATTGTTCTGTGCTCCTTGCTGTGCTTTGGGATTGTTGTTACTGTATGAAGAGCTTGATGCTGGTTTTAATCTTAGCAATGAGACTAGTAGTACATTGTGAATTAAAATTACAGGGTCCATTGGAAGTCCATAGTCAAGTGTTTGCATTATGCCCTTTGGGACTTTGCTGCAGGACTGTTCCTACAATTGTTTACTTCTGTGGTTTCAGTGGAGGGCCAAGCTCTGAAGGATGCCAGCATAGTTAAAACACAGAGGTAGGGCAATTATCCAAAAAGAAGGCATCTTCCAAAAAGAAGGACATAAAGGAAGCCATGTCAAAAAAAGGAAACTGAATGGATCGTAAATCTTTGTGAAATATGGAACACATTAAGGCAAGCTAAAATGAATTAGAGCAACAACCAGCAAAAAGTAATAAATATTAATAACTTTAATATTTATGAGAATAAATCTTGCAAGAGAATCCTGAGGATCCACAGAGAATCAAGGTTGGGAGGGAAGAGGAATTGTGATAAAACCAGAGAAAGGAAGGAGAATTTTTTGTTTGCTGGCGTATCTTGGGAAGAATTCCACAGCAGAACTTTTACCACATGGAGAACCAAACAGAGAATATGGCTTAAACGGAATTATCAATAGAGTGAGTGGAAAAGATAAGCAGTAATGATTTGGAATAATCAGATATATTCATCTTGGAATCCTAAATTAATTTGTAGCTGGGGAGAGGGGGAGTGCTAAGTTTCTGCTTAGTATCAGTGGTAATATGTCTATCGGAAGATGAGGAAATGTGACAGAAATATGACCGCCTAAAAGTACTCCAGGATCACTAAAAATGATCCAGGAAAATGCATACCAATATGTCTGACATCTTCACTGCAAAAGGTAGTAGAAACTGCAATAAATAGTAGGATGAGATGTCACTGAGCTGTGGTGGCCAAACTTCGTGGAGAAGCCCCTCACTTTTAGAACTTTTGCTTTGCTAGTGTTACTGCTTGAGAACTAAATTTCTAAGTGCCAATAAAACCACTGGCATCCTTCACAAACATTAAATATATTAAAGCAAACAAGGCATGAAAAAAATGGAGAAAATTCTACTATAAGCTCTAGTGTACTCCAAGGATGTGGTCTAGATCATCTGAAAACATATGAGATAAAAGATGTAAGAAAGATCAGACACAAAGCAGGCCTAGAAAAAGAAAAGCCATGTGATGAGAACTAACATAGCAGAGATTTCATTTCCTTTTATCTCTTTCTTTAAATGAATAAATAAAGCCCCAAAAAAAGCTTTTTTTTTTTTTTTTTTTTTTTGCTAGGGGGTACATATTGTAATCACATGACACTTTAATATCAGATTCATTAGTCCTTCCTGAAAAGTTCAGTATCCTTTTACTTTTTAATAGTGTCTTTGTCCGTGAGGCAAACATCTGAAAAAATAACTACTGCTTTCAGTAGTAAATTAATTTAGCTGTTAGATACCTAATAGTCTGCCAGTAAGAATGATTATGGACCACTTTAAAAAAAAGATTTTGTTGAGAAACATGACGTTACCATATGTCTGAACAAGATGGAATGAAAACTACCCAGCTTAATTGGGCACCCCTGCAAGAAGGGTCAGGGGAATGCAACCTCCTAATGTTACAGTTGTAACCAGTCTGCTTGTGTTGCTTAGCTGATGAGTAATAAACACCAAGCACCTGGTCTTCATGAGGAGTATATAGAGCATTAGAGAAACTACTTAAAAGAATTATAGTATGAGGAAAATTTATGCACTCTAGAAGTTTTAACCTGGTTTTCATAAGAGCCTGCAATCTTGGTGAAGTTAGTGGACATATGCTAAACAACCGACTTGGAAGCTAAACTGAGCTTAACAGTATGACCCTAAAAAGAACTAGTTGCCTGCTTTTTTAGATATTTCTTTGACCTTTCTTGGAACTTGGTTTTTTTTTTCCTCTTTGTGTACTTTTGACTCCCAGTAGCTCTACTGTTGGCTATTTACCATAATTGAGAAAGTAAGTAAGAGAATAAATGGTTGTTGCATGTTCTCATGGCTCTAAGTGAACAGTGTGCAAGAGCAGGTAACTATGCTCGTGCTTACTTAGCTGAGGGTTTAGGATTGAAGGTAATGTCAAACTTTTACCTGGTGAACCACCTGCTTGGGGAGAAAAGAGGCACTGAATGCAAAAGCCAGTTATGTCTGCTTGATTGTTTATCTGAGTGTGAGAATTTGAATGAGGAGGAGGTTATAAAAATTGGGATTTGCTTGAAGTGTTGCTGTAGCAGGTTTAGACAGCTCCTTTTGTACTGCTTGACTAGATTTGAAAGCATAGCAGAGAGTAGGCCAAGTGCCACCCTTCACTACTTGAAAAACGTCTTTCATCTTCAGTCTGCACAAATCTGACTTTCTTACAAATCATAACAGTAGTAGTGAAATCATGCCGTGTGTCTCAAACTTGTTGCCTATGTAATGATACAATGTAGTGTGGTTATCAAAGTTATGTTGTTAATGTATGTGTAAATCTTTCTCAGGGGTGGTTGCACCTGGCTAATTTCCTCTCCATCCGAGTACTTGGTATGTAGATATCTGTAAATTGTGAGAGAGATTAAAGATATTGCCTGGTCTACAAGAAACTTGTTTTCCATACCCCTACACCATGATCCTGAACGTATGAAGGGGGGCATTGAGGGCTCTGATTTAACTGTACGAAGAAGTTTAAAAGCTTTTTTGAGTAGGACTGTTGAGTTATAAAAAATTTGATAGTTCTATGGTTTTAATATAGAACTTAATATAAAATCTGCAAGTGGGGAAAAACCACCCTAAAAAGGGTACTTTGAACTGTGAACTGATTGTGAAATTTTCAAACAAAACTTTTCAACAAATGCCCCAAACCTATCGTATTTTGCTTACAGGAATGTAGAAAATATCTGGGGGAAGAGAAAGTATGTAAAAAGTGTTCCTTTCTCCTACTCTGTCCCCCAGAGTGTGGCAGCTTTCACTGAGGCTGGTGCTAGGATTGGGGAAGAACAAATTGTGTAGTTGGGCAGCAGTGAGCAAGACAGAGAGAGTCTGTCTGTATCCCTGAGGACTTCATAAATTGGGATGAAGTTGGGAATTACTTGGAAGAGTGCTGGGGCTCATGAATTGTGTTCTGAAATGACAGTGTGATGACGCAAAGTATCAG
Source organism: Thinocorus orbignyianus (assembly GCA_013400375.1). NCBI lineage: Eukaryota > Metazoa > Chordata > Aves > Ciconiiformes > Thinocoridae > Thinocorus > Thinocorus orbignyianus. The sequence continues at coordinate 1,777,131 of VXBW01005696.1, read as the reverse complement.
TCAGTTCAAAATCCCCCCCTCCTCCCCCCCAATTAAATTTGCTATTTCATACCAAAATTATCAGTATTGTCTGGAGCTGGAAGTAAATGGTAACAAGCACTGGTTTCCATAAACCAGCTAGTTTTGTAGAATAGGAATGTTCTTGAGAAGGCTTCTACAGTTTCTTCTGCAATGGTTTTGGTTTCAAAAGCCAAAGTAGGATTTTTAAGGTATTTTCAGCCAGGTCTACCAAAAATATAAATAAGCTATCTTGATATTCAGCAGATAAATTTTTCATCTGGTGGGGAAAGTTGACTAATTGTTAGGAAAAAATATTAAAGCAATTTTAATTCATGAAGACATTTAAGAATGGATTTAGGTAGCTGCCTGAAGCTGTCACCATAATAAAACCAGCTGACTCAGTTATGCCATTCTGTGCCCCTTCTGTGTTGACTAAATGGAGACAATGGCATTTGGCTAGAGCCTTGGATTATTAAGCAGGATGGCTTGCCCTGCTTCTTTGTTAGAGACTTCAGCTTTTAGTATCTACTGTCTTTTTCCTCTTATCCTGGATCTTAATTTTACTTCATAACAAATATCTGTTCTTCTTCTTACATTTTACTGTGAGCCTTTAATGTCAGATATTTTTGTTTCCTAGATGGTAGAGATTGCTGTCCTGTGGGATCTTTAGGCTTTTTATTTACATTTATTTACATTTTTCTTCTGATTTTAGGATTATAGACATAAAACCATAATACTGTAGAATTATTTTATATGAAAGAGTTTAGATGCAATAAAGACAAGTAGGAGACCTGGAGGCAAGAGTAAGGTGCAAATGGCTGATAACGTGTTAGCCAGCAGCCAGCCTGAAGGCATTCAGTGTTCAGAGAATGGAAGATAAGGGCACAGAGACGTGTCTGGTGAGCATGTATTTATGCATACAGGGTGTTTTTGAAAAGCCTGCTAAAATTTCTTTGCTATATATATAGTTTTGATTTATGCTGAGAGTAATGGCATTGTGGTTACCAGTTGGTTAGCTCAATTGCTTCAAATCTCTTTCTGAACTGTAGCAGGAGCTGATGACACTGCCAAGTGCTGGTGTTATGCTGGATATCTGTGATTCACTGATGACAAGTGCATGTGCCATGAGCAATTGTAAACCTTTTACTATAGTATTTTTCCAGTGCCTTAGCAGATCTTATACAGCAATAAAACAAGTTGCTCTGATTACTACTTACTTGCTTTTGTTTTCAAAGCATTAAAATTAGTGTTACTGTATTAATTGCTGCTACTAGCACTTGCTGTTTTGATCCTGATTTTCTGTGTTTTAATCTTTGAATGTCTTCAGAATAAATTTTAATCAATGGCAAGATTCCCTTGCTTTTTAGGCAATATCTGTTCTGTGTTTTCTGGTGTGGATGGTGAACTGAACGTATACCTGTAGTAGCTTAAAAACTGCTGCCTTTAAATGATAAGCTATGCACTTGTTTGGAAATCTAGGGTCTATTTACTCAGTATTGTTGTTCTAGTTAAAACCACAATAAACTTTGAGTGTAAAAAATACCCTTTTTCCTCATATTTTGATATGTATATCTCTTGTATCCCTAATACACAATATTAATTCTTTCCTGAAGTTCTTTGCAAATGTGTTTAATTCCTCTTTGCAGAACTGAGTGGTTCTTGCTCAGGCGTATACTCACACAGCTCGTTTCTGAGCTATATTGTGAAGAACTCGCCCAGCAAGGGTTAAGGAGCACAGCTTCTTGTAGGGCATTATGCATGATTGCCATCCTCCATGCTTCCGTTGCAAATTCCCATAGAAAGACTATATTCTTAAGACAATGTTTTAAGTCAGTTGCTCGTAAACGACGTGCTTTGTCCTGCAGGCACTAGGGGGCAATATTTGATTTCTTTTGGTTGTGTTCTGAAAAGTGTTAACGAGTCCCTTCACGGAGCTGTGGACATGCGTGGCTTAATGTAGGTGGTACGTGGTATGCAGTGAGATCACTGTCAGGATTCTCACTCAGTTACTGCTTATACAGGCCCTCCTGGGAAAGCTTCTTAAAACACAATGACAATTGAAGACAAATGATGAAAACAGTACTTGAATTCAGAATCCATTGTGGGCATTTTGACACGCATGAAAAGATTTGTCAGGGATGGAAAATAAAAATAAAATAAAATGTTACTGTTCCAATTCCTTTTCTCAAAAGAGAGTGTCATGTTATAAAAACATGACAAAAATTAAGTACAGTAAGTGATAATTGTGTCAGAGATCAGTCAATCTCCTTCTGTCTTTTGTTGGCTTGTTCATAACAATCTTGGTGTCTTGGCATTATGAATGCTTGTCCACTTATGAGTCTTAATAATTTTCAAACTCATGTTTCTCTTTGCATGCAGAGGGTGAGGAAATAAGATGTTGCAAATCGGATGAAGAAAGTTGGTGTTTGAATCAAGCTACGTAAGTATTAAAGATATTTGCGGTGCAAAATACTACAGGGCAATAAACAGATTGTAGTTTATTTATGATGTACCAAGTGACCAAATGTCTTTACTATGCCTTTGGAAACTGTGAACTCCCCGTAAGTTTTTGTTTGTTTATTTTAAAATCTGGTTTATGAATAGAGTGTTAATGATGAAAAAACTTGGACAAAGTGAAGTCAGTGGTGGAACTCCTAAATGCTCTATGATATTGTGTGAAAATAGCATAAGAGCTAATGAATTACATACACCTGTAGGATGTAATGGATTATTTTGTTGTGCTTCTTGTGTGTTTTTTGTTACCTGCCTATCTGGCAGAATTGTCTGTATGTGTGAAGTCCTGTAGTAGGTTCTACAGTAATCCAGGTTTGGAGGCAGTTAGTAAGTGGAAGACTAATGTGTTTTGAGAAGCAGTAGAAGAACAGGTAGTTTTTGTTTTGCCAAAAGGGCTAGCAAGGGGAAGGAGGGAAGAGGGAGAAAACTAGGAATGGACTGTTGGAAGTGATGATTTTAAAATGCTAGGACAAAAATAAGTAGGAGGCAATTTGGCTTGTCAAATGCTGTTTTGCTAATGACTTTCCTGCCATTTAGTTTCTCTTTTGATTGTGTTTGCAGCTTCTCAGATTTTTCTTTCAGAAGTATTTTCTGATTTGCCACTTGTAAGGTTTTATCTTAGTTAGGTGATTAAGTAGTTCCCAATCACCATTGAATTTGTAATCATATCTGATTGCTCATTTTAACCGTAAATGAATACATTTCATTGTGAAAAGTAGCCAAGGAATTTCTGACAACAGCTCTTGATTTTATTTCAGAGTGAGCTTTAAGGGCTACATGCAAGTATGGTTTCCTTCTTTTTTTTTGTTATTATAAATAAAAAGAAGTGAAGAAAGAGGAAAAGTCTCAAGGGAAGAGAGACCCATTGTTTTGTTGTCAATACATACATTTAAAGTTCAGGGAAACAGCAAATCTCCTTTAAAGTGGCTATGTGATATGATCCAAGGGATTTAGTGAACACATAGAAAGCAATGTTTAGCCAAATATACCCCTACTACTATGGAGGGACTCCATATAATCTAATATAGAGATTTTCCATTAGCAGTAGGGTGCATTGCAAATCTATCTTCTGTGCCAAAGCATAAATGACAGATGGTATCAGTGACACCTTAGTTCTGTCTCCTGCTTCAAAATTGACTTGCTGTCAATTAATTCAGACTAAAAGAGGGTTGGTTTTTTTTTGTGTGTGTGTTAGTTAATACTTGTAAGTTTTAAATGCTAAAAGTTCTTAGTTTTTTAACATTTTGGTAGAATGAATACTGACCAGGGCTTTTACCCATTAAGATAATGTGATGAATAAAATCAAATCAAAAAGTTGCATTCAACATTCTGTTTAATTAGCATGGGACAGTGCTAAGAAAATATAGGTATATTTTCCAGAAGAGTGAAAGAGTGAGGAATGAGAAACCTTTCTGAAAATACAATCTATTCCAGATTTCAGCATAATCTTCTCTTATGATGTTGAATATGCAGTACATTTTCTCTGTGCATGACTTCCCTACTGTTAAAATGAGGATAATGATATTTGCAATTCTATAAAACTATTGCAGAGAAAATTCCAATAATATTTTTCCTCAGATACTCATGTGGTAGATACTATAGGAAACGGTACAAGAAAACAACCGGTACAAAAAACTGCTCGCTTTATTTGTATTTGGAAAAAAATAAGTGCGTTTTCAGTAAGAAGTTAAAGAATAAATTCCATTATAGCAAGGAGCTGAATTTATTTTACTTTTGATCCATTTGGAGAGTGATTTATGTAGAAAGAAATCTGAGAGAAGTTAGAAGTTGCTAATGTGGAGCCTGCATGAAGTTGCTAAAAAGGAAAGCTATGTAGGAAGAGCCTATAATTTTCATTCCTATCTTTGGACTTGGATTAATGCCCAGAATAGTGACAAATACAACGTCACTGGGGAAAGACTAAGAATCATCTCCATTGGCAATAACAACTAACTAAAGGAATGGATAACTGCATACAATTATAACAATAAAGTATTTGGTAATAAAAACAGTCCTTTTCCATTTTCAGTACAGATAACTGACTGGAGAAACTTATTTAACACTCAAAGTAGTATTTTCAATGGGAGGAAGAAAAGGAAATGTTGATAACTGTGTCTGCAACTGTGTGAATACATGCATGATATATATACACGTATCTCTGTTCAACAGACAAATTCAGCTGAAGGCATTACAAAATATCATCTCCCTCTCAAGGCCAAAACCATACTTTGTCTAAGTGAAGTACTAAAGCAGCACCTTTTTGAATAGCTTGACAAACAAGGTATAATTTACGTGAGAACATTTCTTTGATAGAAGTAGGAGTAGCATGTAATACAGCAGCTGTATTTATGTAATTTGGTCTGTGTCATGTGTGTGTCTCCCCATAATTTGGTCTTGGTTAAAAAAAAATAAATTCCTATGTAATAGTTAGGTACTTCCCCTCACCTTTTAGGCCCATACTGCTATTATTGCTGTCTGTTCAGAAGCCTGACTTTACTCTCGCTCCTCAAGAAACACCGCTTTACCTGCTCCCCCGTTTCTTCCTGCCTTCCTCTGAAGGAACTGTGAGCTTATGGAGAAGTGCAAAATTGTTGAACAATAGTTATTTTTCCGTAGCAAGCTAAGAAGAAATGGTTGGACCCCAGAAGGAACAGGTTACTTCATAGTGGAACTGAAAACCTCCTTGAGTAAGAGCTGATAACATCCTTGGAGAAAGTGGGTACTGGGCTTTTCTGGCTGTCTTTGGAACCTGAGGGAACAACAGTGGTCCCTGGAGTTTTCTATTCCCTTATTCAAAATTCAAGTCATTCTTTCTGTCTGATTTGTGTGTAAAGTATTTGTGACTAAGATGCAGTTGCTCTGAATGTTGTTGGAAAGGCTTAGAAAAGCAAGGCTCTGTCAAAAGAATAACAAAAAGAAGGCCAAATGGGGCTGAATGGTAGTATTTTGTAATGCATGACTACATAAATTATTTTTAAAGTGGTTTTTTGGGTGCGTGGGGTTTTTTTTTTAGCATGGTTTTCTGTATGGAAAAGGGAAGCAGGTCGCACCAGCTGTGTCTGTGCATGAAGCAAGATGTTGCTATAGTACTGCCTGAACAAAGAAACAAGACATGGGATTTGAACAGCAGATGTATTTTCCTTATTGAATGGAGAATTTATGACATGTCACCTTTAAAGTATTCCTGCTGCTGTGGTATTCTCTGACTTTATGACTTTCCTCATTTTCGAACATTGTTACTGTCTTAGAAAAGGGATAAATTCAACATGATAGAGGGTCTATTCAGGTTTGGGTCTATGTTGAAAGATCAGCTGTCTTCACTGAATCTAGTTCATGCTTAGCACAACAGAAGTTGGTCTTCTAACACCCTTTCCTTTATTATATGAAAGTATGCTAATATACAAACACGTATCTCAAATTAGATACATTATTTTTTAAAGTCCTCATACATCCTGCACTTTTTTCTTAATGAGTATAGAATTTGATTGTGGCAGTTGAAGCAATTTCATTTGCTCTCGATCACAATCTTACATCTTCTCTTTTGGAGCTCTCCTAGCTGTGTACGTGGAGAGAGATTTGAGTAAAATATAGTAAATATGAAGTCTTAAAATAAAAAGCAGCAGTTCTGTTTATGGGAATAATTGTCACTTTTAGTGGAAATTTAGTGCAATTTAACGTATCTGCTATGTTGTTACATATAAAGAGGCAGTATTATTTCAGGCTAGATACATATGCATAGGTACATAATGCATAGATACATATGCATATATATATTGTTATACTAAATCCAAGCCTTAATAGCCACCTGGCTTAGCACTAGCTGACAGAGAGATCTACTTTTGGGCTGAAAGACTGCAGTAACTCAAACTGGTATCATTGTGGTGGAGATAAAGTCATTTTAAACATTAACTGGTATGAAATATCTTGTTGAAGCCTGTTGTTGACACATTCTTCAACAACAACAAGAGTCTGTTTGCAAGCAGAAATAGGAACATGTGATGATACAGCTGAGCAGAATGCAGTTCTCCATATTATGTGCGGTTGCTAAGGCTATAAATCTACCAGTGATACCTCGTTTTAGTAGTTCAGAGAATGAATAATAGCTTATGACTAACTATTAATGATATGGAGTGAAAAAGAAGCACTGTTGGGTAACAGAAGGTAGACTCATTTTACTATATGCAGCGATGAACGTTACCTTGCACAAACAGCACAGCCTTGAAGAAGGGTGGGTGGAGGTGCAGCTGGGTGGGAGGCAGAAAAGAGGATTGGGAGAATATGATTTATGGGTGAGAAATGCAATCCTGTAAACAAATTTTAACATTAGAAATTTAACACTGGAGATGCTGCAGGCTGGGCTTTGAGTTTCCAGGTACTTCCTGCTTTCAGTTTTAGTTTAATGACATTGTTATTTCCACAGCAACCATTACTGACATTGCAGAAAAGACTGCAGCTGGAGTTTCCATTGTTATAGTTATGGATTTAGTGCTATTGTGGTTCTAGCTGTTTAAGGTGATCCTCCATCAATTCCTTTCCTCTTTTCTTCACTACATGTTTTTACTAACATAACATATGCAAATAAACATGATTCGTATAACTGAAAATGAGCTGAACGGCCTTGCCTAGGCTTTCCAGTTGATTTCCTGACATAACAGTAAAGATACTGTATTATTTAAATGCTTCTAAAGGTGATTTTAAGATTATTGATGTTACCTTACAAACATAAGCACAACTAATTATAAAACTGGAAACATCTGCATGATCCAGACCATGGCAGCAGATTATTGGTACAGTTTACCAGATGTGGTTCAGAAGTGCGCTAGTGTGATCACAGTCATCATAGGCAGGATAAGCCTAGGTATGCTTAAAGCTAAGAAACACATTCCTAAGAAGGAGTTGAATATCTTGATTCCTGTTCCAGCCAAGAGATGGAATTACATAATGAGTTGCAGCAGGTTATTTCTACTTAAATACTTTTTTTGTCCATTATTAGTCTATGAGTAATTATTTTTGAACCATAATATGATAATAAAAGCTTGTCTGACTGCTTTCTCTCATCAGTTTTATCTGCAAAATAAATATTTAGTAGTTCTGATCTACAGCGCCTACAGTGATCTACAGAATGCTTGCAGGTGAGTTAAATCTGTTCTTCTTGCTGAATCCTCCAGCAGCAATAAATTAAGGTCAAGCAGTTCTTTGCCATGCATGCAACTGCTAGATCATTCCTTTCCTGTGCATCTCTGTAGTGAAGAAAACGCCTACTGTTGAAAGAAGTCATCTTCAGCTACTGCATTACCACACTAGCTCACAAGAGTGCAGTGTAAGGGCAGGCTGAAAGAATGTCGCAGCCAAGAATTGAAATAACTGATATAGTGAGTCTAATTTTAGGTGCAAGAGCCTCAACAGTTTCTTTACAAATAATGAGGAAACTGATTTTAAACTATCTCAGTAGATAATATACACGAGCTATTTTCTTTTCAGTGTGTTTTTTTTTTTTACCTGTCAATATATGTTTTGTTCATGTATTTGTACACAATTTTTTAAAAAATAAGTTACTTTATTCCTTTTTTTCATCTTGGATTGTAAGATATTTCAGTCAGAATTTCCATAGGTATTTTGCACCTGTCTGTATATTTTAATACATTCCATTGCACTACAGTTTTTTTGATTTATGTTTAATAATGTAAGTAAATCATCTACAAAACAAGTATCTAGCATGACACATTTTAAAAACACATTCTTGGTGGCTTTGTTTTGAATAGCTGTTTCTGAGAATTGTATTTCCTTTAATATATTAGCAGCTTTTGTATGTACAACGTTTTAAAGTGTGAAGTCATTTACTGAAGTACTGCAATACATCTAGTACATACATAGATATAAATACTCTGGGTGGGCAGAGAATAGCACCCAGCTAGATACATGGGCAAAATGCATGGTTCAGTATTGATCTAATCACTTAACATCATGTAACTATATATAACAAGGAATCAGTTTATACAATATGGATTCAGTTATTGGGCAACCTTAACTCTAGAAGTATAGCTCACACACTACTTTTACCCTTCTGATTGCATACGTTGGACTCAATGGAACAAAATTCTCTGTATTGGGAGGACCTTTGGAGTAGTACATTCTTCACAGAAGGAGTTTGCTTAGTATTGTAGGAGCTGACCAAGCATAATCCCATTCCTGAGTTTGGTCCTCGCTGAGTGGCCTAACAGCACTTAAGGCATGGAGGATTTAACTATATTTTTACAAGAATATTTTTTGGTTTGTTACTTAATTTCTCCCTCATATCCCCAACCTGAAGGACCAGTGATGGATGTTGGTGATTTTGTGGTGTTTTG
>VXBW01005696.1:1694407-1768255 GCA_013400375.1 Thinocorus orbignyianus | reverse complement strand
TTTTTTTTTTCTTTTGTGTTTTTTTTCTTTTTTTTTTTTCCTAATTGAGCTCACCTTCAGATTTACTTAGTCTAAAGGGCCCTCAATGTCATTAAAACTCCTGCGGACCTTGATGGTGTTGGAGCACCTGAACTTACCTGAAGAAAATCCTGATACCAAAAATGTGATATCAAAAACTTCAAGTATTCCTCTGGATAATATTCTTGAAAAATAAGTGACTTCATGAACTAAATGAAGTAGAATGTGAGATTGTGAATAGTAAGACTGTTTGGTCTTATGGCAACAGTCCTGTAGCCTATAGAGTCTGAATTTGCAGATGTTCCCCACATGCTTTACTCCTGGTTTGAAGCAGAAAAAGTGGTTTGTGACAGAATGTAGCAGTAGTTTTGCTTTCAGAAAAAAAGACCTTACAATTTTGGCTTTCTATTGTGATACTAATATCAGAAAGAAAGTCCAGCATAACCTCCTTGTATAACAGAAGGCAAATAATGGTAATGTTTTAGCTTTTATATGCTGCCCAAGATCTGAGATGCTTGTTTTCAAACACTTTTTCTCTGCTTCCAAGTCTGTATGTGTTTATGGAGACCTAGTTCTGTCAAAACGGAAATGGTGATAAAATATGCATAGTATTGTTAATATTACAAAGACAACACAGTATAAAAACATCTTTAGAAATTGGTGCCACAGATTGAGGGCATAGTGACTTAAACCTGACTTTAAGTAGTCTCTATTTCAAATCCTTGTCCTCTTAGGCTTTGTAGTACTTGAATTTCCTTTTTGCTACAGAAAATTGTTTTGGCTGCAGATGGTCAAATAGAAAAACTGTACTCAAGTTATTTAATTGATAGCATGTGTATTAATATTTATTGAAATTGTTGAACCAATAAATATATAACTAATTATTTTGAAGCAAACAAACCAAAGTTCTTAGGTTAATTGGTGAAGAGTAGTGTTACAGTTCAGCTGAAGGCAAGTCATGAATTGATGTGTACCTCAACCACTGGTACTGGGGCCAGTACTGTTCAACTTCGTTGTTACATTCTGTCCCATCACCAGATTATTATCTGCAGCAAGTTTTCAGACAATGCGAAAATGTTGAGGAGCTACTACGCACCAAGTGGTTGTGCTGCTGTTCAGACAGACCTGTAAAGGCTGGGGGATTGGGCAGAAAGGAATCTTATGATACTCAACAAATGGCAGTGCCAAGTCCTGCCAGTACACACTGGGGGGTAACCAGCTGGAAGTCAGCTCTGCAGAGTGGAATTTTGGGGTCCTGTTGGACAACAAGTTGAACATGACCCAAGAAACGCACCCTCATGGCAAAGAAATACAACAGCACCCTGGGCTGCATTAGGAAGAGTGTTGACAGCAGGTTGAGGCAGGTGGTCCTTTGCCTCTGTATTCAGCATTGGTAAGTCAGATATGGAGTATTATGTCCACTGCTGAGTGATGGGCACAGATTAAAACACTTGAAATTCCCTCTGAACAAAAGAAAAACCTTTTTTTACTATGTAGGTGGTCAAACATTGACATGGATTGCCCAGAGAGGTTGTGGAGTCTCCATCTCATCTATGGAGATACTCAAAAGCTGCACAATTTGTTCTGGGTGACCCTGTGTGCACAACGGGGTTCAACTAGGTGATACCAAGGGGTCCCTTTGAACCTAAAGGGTTCTGATTTCTCTTAGCTTCAGATAATATGGTGAAAAAGTATGTATCACTGGCTGTGTATGTACATGAATCCTAGGTGGCTGTGGTCAATGAGATGAAATATGAAAAGATGCTGTAGTGAAATCCGTCATTGGAGCACCAATACATCCTGTGCTTGTGTGCTTCTCCATAAACTTATTCACACATGCTCAGACGAGTAGATTCTCGTATCCTTCCTACCAGGACTTTTACTGCTCTGTACAGACCCATGAAAGAAACGTTCCAGTTTCAGCTTTCATAGGCCCAGTCTATCAGCAGTTGATGGAAAATGTTCATCTGGCTTTGAGGTGTGAAAGTGAAAAGAGAGAATGGCCTAGTAAAATTTTTGTATGTCACAATTTTCACTTAGTATAAGCAGATTTAATGGGAACATTTACAGACAATCTGAGATTTACTGCATTGGAAAATTCAAAACTGGGACCTATACTAGTCATGACAGCTAGGTGGCCACTATAATTTGCTTTCTTTACTTTCAAGCTTATAGATCTCATGTTGTCTCACTTTCAGATTTTAAAGGCCCATTCTTACAGCGATAGGTAAAAACCTAGAGTAACCATAATTTTGTTAGATGTTTTTATTCCTTAGCACCAACTCAGTGAAATAAGGTTTTATGGTGTATGAAATTTTGTAACAGAAACTTTATTTTTATCACTATATTATTAAAAATGCTTTTATTCTTTTTGCTGAGCTTTTCTGCCTAGTTGTAAGCATGCATGAAGTGTCAGTTTTCTGCTATAGTAGACAGAAATTTTCTGCAGTTGTAATCTACTGCCAGTGGTGCAGCTACTGGCAGTAGATAATGTTTTCAGCATTTGCATCAGTGAGCACATTTTACAGGCACTTTGAGCTATCCTACCATGCGTCTGAAGGAAACATTGTGTCTCTTTTGACCACAAATTGAATTTACTTGCAGGTCTCCATTTTATGAAATATAAAAAGATGTTCTGTTTCTGCCAAATTCAGTTTTGTGTTTTAAATTCTCTCTTCTTAAGATAAGCTGAAAGGCATTTTGAATCTGAAAAATCTTTCTCAATTTCCAGTCAAAAAATGAGGTGAAATATAGGAGATAATACTGAGGGGGGTGGGGACTGTGAGCAGGGAGGGAGCTGTAGAATTGTTTTTAAGTGGAAGACCGTGGTATGCTGTAAAAAAACTAAGAAATCAACTTCATTTATGCACACATCTGTAAATAATCATTTATAGTGCAATGGAATGTCCACCTCTACGTATTTTGGTGTAGCCTGGTCTTTAGTTTACTGGGATCAATATTCTTGTTGATTCTAAATTTGCTGACAGTGCTGAGCAAGACTGTCAGAAACTAGAAACTCATCAGACTGCTGAGTAATAAATTCATGTTCATAATTTGATCAATATGGAATTTAACTAGATTGAAATCTTCAAACTCTTCTTTAATCTTAGTAAGATTTCACTCATCTAGTTTACCCTTCAGTAGTTGTGTTCCATTTCAGTACAGTTAATTCAGAAATGTGTAGTGAATGAGTCCTGCCATTTGACCACAAGTAGTCTGTGTTCACAAACAGGTAGAATTAAAATCTAGGAGTTGACAGGAATAAAAACTTGCTTTTGTTTCACAAGATAATCCTCTCCCTCCCCCTTTTTACCCCTGTTACATTAAATTATTTAAACCATCTCTCTTCTACTGTCCCCATTAGGTGCTGTATTATGAATAGTGAAGTTCTGGTGGGCACAGCGCTTAGTGCCGTTCACCACCTTCTCCCATTAAAACAGTCAAGGAATAAATATACTTTCTCAGTAAAGAGTTTAAGGAGCCATGGAAGTGATGCAGTTCATGATGTGCTTCAGCAGAGTAAGTTGGTTTTCATTTATTTTCAGAGGATATTGTGAATAACTTTTTTTACGGACGTTTTTTAAACTGTGTGCAAGCAGCACTTGTTTAGGTCTAAGAAACGTAAAAAAGGGATTGCAAGCCTACAGTAGAAAGTGGGCACACTGGAATTCTGTGAATTTCTGGACTATGTTAAAATTTAGGCAGTGAGTTCTATCTGGTATTAGAATGCTGCAGAATGTCTTGGTTTTTTAACCATCCTTGTCAGACAAATCTGTATTAAAAATGGTGCTTTTTGACGATGATACTTTCTTCTTTGGAAAAAAACAATATATCATTTTGAGCAGTGATCTGTTCATCACTGTAAAATGGCCTAGCTGCCCTTTCAGAAAGTTAGTAGAGAGAGCGTGCTTCCTGTGGGTACATATGTATGTAAAATCTTAAAATGGTTTGCTGTATATTTGTGTAAATAAAATGGAGGGAAAAGGCACTTACGAAGGTCTTCCTGGAGAGTGACTATCCTTTTCGAAATGTCCATTTCTCTAATGAGTTTAGTGTCATTGGCAAACTTTGTCAGGGTACACTAGATCCCACCATCCAGATCACTTATGAAGATATTAAAAACAGTGTTGGGCCCAATATCGATCCCTGGGAAGCTCCATTTATGACCAGTTGCCGGTTTGAGAAGAAGCTATTTACCACCTCCTTCTGAGAGTGACCTATCAACCAGTTCCCCACCCACCACACAGACCACATGTCTAGGCCGTAATGCATAATTTCTCTAGGGAGAGGCTATGGGGAACTGTGTCAAAAGCCTTGGAGAAACCCAGGTAGAGAATGTCTACCGCACACCCCTCATCATCTGACCTGGTTACTTTGTCATAGAGTGATCAGGGCTGTCAAGCAAAATTTGGCCCTGGTGGATCCATGCTGTTTTTTCCCAATTATCTGCTTTATCTGGCTTGTGATAGCTCCCAGGAGGATTCATTCCATAACTTTCCCAGGGAATGAAGTAAGACGGATAGGCTAATAGCTTCCTGCATCCTCCTTTAAGCCTTTCTTGTAGATGGACGTGACATTAGTCTTCTTCCACTCTTCTGGGATTTCCCCTGATCTTGTTTTGTGTAACACTAATTTGTATGTTTATAAGTCTAAAGCATCATCCTTGTTTTGTATAATTCCTGTCCTACAGACTTGGAAAAGAAGTGCTTAATCACATTCCCTTTTAAAAGTTTTCCATCTATTTAGTGATGCCTGCATTATTGTCCAGGAAACTGGGTGAAAGAGAGGTGGATTTTCAGCATCACTCTTGCTATCACTGAAAACATGCTGATAGGAGTTATTTCCATTCTCTGTTATAATTATCTGAAGATATTTTTTTCTTATCTCTTAGACATTAACGGAGCTAGTTGGGGATTTAAATTATTAGTAGTGAATAGGAGAAGGGTATTTGAAATGGGTCATATTTGAATTGTTTCTTTTGCAACTACAGCTTCTTGAATTCGGTCAAAAGTATCATTTAAAGCCACAAGTAATGTTTGATCAATGTTGATACGATAAAGAATTGTCTATATAGTCTGATTTCTTATAAATAAGCTAAAAATAAAATACTTGGAGATTTGGACTCCAGTGAAAGCATATTTTGTTCTTCCTTCTTAAGGTATCTTTCTTCTTTAGCAGGATTTATTACAGGTACCACTCAAATCCAAAATGCGGTCATTAGAATTAGTTGCTATGTACTTTGAAGTTACTCAGCAAAAACGCTACAGTAGTAAGCACCCTGGATGCTGGGGAGCGTGATGAAATTGTTATTCAGCCTCAGAGGTACTTAGTGTTTATTTCTACATGTAAATATTCCAGTTCAGCATTCTTAAAGAAGCACACCATATAAACATTAAAAAAAAAGTATGACCTGTTTTTGAGAGAGAGGCAACTGCAAAAAAACACTGGGCAGAACTCAAAGATAAAAGTATAGCTGCTGCTTGCTGAGGCCAAAGAAGGAAGAATCCAGAGCTAAAAATACTGTCAGCTTTTATCTTTCTAATGTGTTCTAATAATTTAAAAATAATACAATCATGATGTAAAACTTAGGTTCTTTTCTTGAATATTAAAACACAATCACAATTTAGTGTGTTTTTAGTAAATGATGACTTAACAAATGGCTTTTCATGTTTTTGTGGGCCATATTAAGAACTCTAGTGGTGCTGGAAGTTTATAGGTTCATGTTTTAGAGTGGTTAGTGATTGATTTCCCTGCTTGTGAGAGCACTAGTGATCTATTTTTATTCTGCTAACCCTGTATCTAAGTCTGTTCTCCCTCTCTCCATATCCTGTATGACTTGTAAGCTTCCAGTCTAGGAAGATTTATTTGCGCAATGCTCTGTATAAGTAAGGTTTTTGTGTGTTGTACAGTTGAGCAGCCTCAAGATTAAATTGCTTAAAATTTATGGATCTGCCAAGCATCATTAAAGTTTGTAATGTATATCAGTTATAGCTAGATAGAACTTTTTGATTTGACTCTTACACTCCTGAAGTTATTTAAGTCAGTTGATTGCTTAAAAAAGGTGCATTTTGTTTTGGAAATTTTGAGCTTAAAATTCTTTAGATTTCTTCCATTCTTTAACTGCTTGTCACTTGAATTGAAAAAGAGGTCTGATTTAAGTTTTTTTTCTGGAGCTAGATGTGTTCAGAAATGTTCTTCAGTGCCTTAAGAAATCTTTGCAAATTTTTTTGCTTTCCTTGATGAATGTGTGTGAAATAAATATGTATCGTATGACTTGCAATATTTCCCCCCCCTCCCCGGACCTTCTAATTTTTTGTCAAACTGAGTTTTGCAATGTAAGTTTTTAATACTCATCCTTCACTTCTATATTCTCAAAATTGCCTCCATGCAGTGTCTCTAGACTGCAGCAGAAAGCGAGTGTTCACCTGCTGAAGTTCCCAGCTGTAATGTAAAGAGAATAGGGAGAAAATTAAAAGACTGTGTAAACAATCTGTCAGCTATCCCAGTAAACAGAGACTGAAATGTCAGCAGCTTATCTGCCAGGAGGGATTCATCACTTGTCTCCCTGTCTGGCGAGAATCAGGATGGAGTGAATTGGCCTGCCCAACCAGCTGCCCAGAGGTGCTGTTCTAGAAGGGAAACAGTCTGCTGGCTAATAGGTTCCAGGATGCTAACCTGTAATCTTTTCTTAGATGGTACGGAAAGGAGGATGATTACCTAAGAGAATGAGGGAATGGTAGAAAGAAGACATCCAAACATAAGTCATACTAAGGCAGAATTCTGCAATAGCAGGATGTATGCAATATAAAAAATATCATATAAGATATAAAGCTGTACTAATGGTGAAAGTGATACTGGAATCAGTTTGAATACTAATGTATGTAATCTCAGGTGCATGATATTATGGCGAATATGAAGGGAAATTTTTATGATTTCTTTTTAAACTTCTAATTCTTTTTTTTTCCTGTTTCTTGAAGGTGATTTGGTTGTAGTATTTTATCTAGTATTCTAGTAATAATTCTAATAACTCATTTTGGGAGTAAAAGAAGTTATATAAATCATACTTAGAGGGGTGATTTTTACAGAGCTGTAGCTTGAACTTTTTGTATGCTAGTTTTCTACAAGAATTCTAAGATTCTGTATTAGGCTTTGCATCTATGACTAGATTACGATATTGAAGAGAATAGTGTGCAAACCACATGATCTCATAGCACTTTACATCTTAAAAACGTAACAGGAATCTCTTCTGCGTGTAAGAATTATGTGATGTAGATGATTATCACACTGGTTCAGTATTCAGTTGGATAAATTAATTAGTACATGAAGGGCAGTTTTCACTCATTATTTAAGGGGCCAAATTTTTTCTTGACTTTTTCTTTTATTTTCTTTTTTTTTCCTACAAACTTTCAGTTTGACAGCTTTTTTTTTTCTTCTCAAGTGAGAATGCCAGAATGTGATGCAAGACCATGTTCCATCTATGATAAAGATGCCGATGTTATTGTTGGTTAAAACCAGACACGTAGGAGCTACATGGGACTGCTCTCTTGTATTAGTAGTATCTCATTTACATTTACTTTTTGATATGTGTAACATACATCAATATAATAGGTTTCAGACCCTATATAGGGTTTTTTTTTTCATAGCACTGATACTTTTTTTTTTAATCTAAATGTCATATAAGCCTACTAACAGGCTTCTGCAAGGCATTTGATGTCAATATAATCACTTTGATCAAATAAACCTATATTCATAAAAAAGCAGTGTTTGGCAAGACTTAGTTCTCATAAAGCTGTTCTGATGCTTATCAGTTATTCTGGAATCTCTAATTCTAAACTGATTTTCTATTCTATGATTTTACCCAGGACCAGTGTCAAAGTAACCAGCATATATTTACATGGATTTTACCTTTTATCCTTTGAAAATACTTTATGTTAGTAATAGAAGAAGGTCAAAGAAGGTTGTAATTAAAATTAAAGAAATCAGGACAATTCAAAGAGTGAATTTAAGACTAATATAAGGATTGGCATGTACGTAAATGTACATAATAGTGGCATTTCTGCAGTAATAGCAACCTTAGCCTCTGTTCTTTTTGTGTTCTTTTAATGCACCTGAGATCAGATGTTTATATAATCAGATAATTTATTTGTATGTTGAGTAGTATTTGAGCTTTTAAATGTAAGTTCACGAAGAATGGCAACATATAGTTAATCTTAGAGGAGAATTCATTTCCTGTGATTACTCTCTTTCCCATCCTTCATCTTTAATTTATCAGTTTTCTTTTATGCATGCCATAGTCCGTGGAAGCAGAAATCTTAAGCATTCATAGTATCATGCGCTTATCTGTAGGACACCAGATTTTTGTCATCAAAACAGTTTGTATGCCTTATGTGAAAAAAAAGTGGCTTTATGGGAAAAGTCTGAAACACTTGGTTAGGTAGATGTTAAAGTGCATTTTTGTAAGTGGTGGCATTTGGATTCTTTATGCAGGATGAATTAAGGAAACAGTCTTGGCTAACGGTCTGAAGTTCTGTGGAGGAGCTGATAACAGAATATAGTCCTTGTGACTTCAGCATTTGTGCTTCAACTGAAAAGCTGTCCTTTGGACCAGTGGAGGGATGAAGCTGAATTTACTCAGAATAGTTTGTTAGTATAACTAACATACAATAATTGTTGGCACCTCTGTCTTCCATAATGTTTTGTCAGGACAGCTAGAGCTATAAATGACTGATTTTTTAGCTTCCTTGAAAAATAGGTGCTGTAATGTCCCTTGGTCCTTTGACAGTTTTTCCTTTGTTTCCCTGTGTTTGGTTTAAAAGCTCTTTGGAAGAGAAATTGTTTTGGTTTGTGTAATCACTTTTGAGCTTGTAATAAGTAACGTGTTCAATAAAAAACAGTAAGTCCATCCTGAAGTGCATAGCTAAATAATAACAGTTGCAAATGCAATGAAAAAACCTCAAAAACTACAAATAGAAGAAAACAGGAATACATTTGCCTGTGTAAGTACTTACTGATGTTTGTCTGTTCCAAACTGAGTGCCTGGATTTTTAAGGAATTCCATCCAAAATTTCATAGAGGTCACTTTGTTCATCACCTCAGAGCTTGTTTCTTACCCAAAGAATGTTCTGAATAATTACACTTCCTTTACGTGGGTTATGATTTGAAAGAGATTACTCAGCCAAGTGTCCTGAAATGTTTACCTCTATTGTTCTTGTGGATTTCTGCATACATTTTAGTATCTGTCTGTGGTTTGTTTTATTCTCAAAGAATATGACTGTTAATTATCTTCTGTTATTTTAAATTCTGCTGTGACTTATTGCATGGTAGTTAATGTATAACTGGTTTGTTTTTTCACAGAAATTCAAGGAAAATAGGAGTTTGTTCTTTCACACTTGTTTAAATTTTAATTGCCTTTTCAAGTAACAAAAAAGCTTCAAGCTAAGACTTGCAGATGTTGAAAACTAGGTCATCTTGTTTATGCACAAACTCTGCTTGCTGTACTGCAGAGTGATGGTCTATAAAAATAAATTAGAAGGATTTTTCTAGGATTAGGCAAGTCAATAAGAATGTTAGAGTATCTTCCTGCCATGAACTCACAATTACTTTCTATTAATTGTAATTCTTTTTCTTTTTTTACTCACTTGGATTTAATTTAACTGTCAGACTCTGGATGAGTAATTTTTTTAAGGACATTCTTAACTGAAAATATAACCCATCAAATCAAAGTAAAACTGGCATTTAAACAGCATTGATCCAATGCTTTTCATAATTTGGCCTCCTTTGTAGGGTAACATTACACAGGACTGGTCACCACAAAGAGAATGGGATTGTGCCAGATTACATAGCTGTACCATCTTTTTAACCATGAGATTCATCTGAAGTGTGGTGACATAAAGCTTTTTCCTTCATCTCATGTTAGTCGTACCATACTCCCAGTAAGCAATTCAGTTTACTGAAGTGATGTATAAATAGGCTAATAGTTCTTGTCTTCACTGCAAAAATTTATTACTTAGCCATTATTCAGAAGTACAGGGGTAAGTGGTAAAACGCTGACATCACAACTGGTTATATGGAGAATACATGTAAGAATGATGTTTAGTGTCATTTATTGATGTTCAGTTTAACGATGGCAGCGGTTTAGGCTTTGCTTGTACTGTGTTTTAGATTTGAGCTGTCATTTTTTGAGAGAGCAAAATTCAAGATCACATGTGGTAAACTTAGGGTAAACACTCAAAAGGCATGGTGAGTTTTTAGAAAATTTTACTCCACCTGCTCTACGCTGCCTGTTCACAAACAGTATTGTCCATGAATTGATTCTAATGAGTTGCAGTTACAGTGATTCTAGTGTACTTGCAGTTCAGTTTAGTTTTCTTTTTCTGAATCTTTTGCCTCTTCATGACAGTAATAACAAAGATATTAAAAAAATTTATCAAATATCAATCACACGCAGACCCACTGAAGTCTTTTGAAATCAAAATAGTTCATAGTTAATGACAGTGTATTATATGTTGTAGTGTAATTCTTGTAGCTAGTTCTGTTTGCAGGATATCTGATTTTTGGGCTAGAACTAGCTAACTGCATGAAACCATCTTGGTTTTTGCTTTCCAGCTGTAGTGGTATTATTTATTCCTGTTCTCAGATGATCATAATGTATTATAAAATGCATTAAATTAGAAAGTAATTGACAGTATTCTGTTTTGATACTGCTGTTCAAAATCTACTACTGTTGTTACACTGGGTTGTTCAAGGATGATTTGGTTTCAAAGTTTTTTTTTGGCATCAGTTTCATACCTTTTTCTCCTTAAAAAAAAAATTAAAACAATTATTTGTCTACATAGTTTCTGTATGCCAGATGTGGTCAAGCATATTGTATCTGGGATATGTCTACAATGTTTAAGGAATGTGTTTGAGAGTGGAATCTGGCATTTCGGTTGCTCATCAGTTATAGAATGGAAACTACAGTATCTCTTGATGAAAACGCATCTATGAGGTATAAGGTATGACTTGATGATTTGTATAGCTCTGGCTCAATATTTGCAGAAGAAAGAAAACCACATATTGTACTGAAGAGAGTGCCTAGCTATTTTGGTGGTTGTTTCTCTTCTTTTGATTCATACAAAACTGAATGCACTACCTGTTTGCTATGGCAACTATCTCTTGATAAACTTGTTGCCTTATCTGTATGAGTCACACTTGACAGGTGTGATATGACTTGTCCTAAACAGTGCAGAAACATCTTTACGCTTTCTGATGGGTCAGCATGAAGCATGCTCACATGTAGGTGGCAAGGAGAACAGAATCCCTATATTGAGGTTACAGTTTCAGATTTAATGTCTGTTTTGACATAATCTCTAGGACCCATAAATGAGATGTTGCTGTCACCTTTGTCTGCGTAACACTGCTGAATCCTTGTATATTAAATTCTCTAAACTGCATTTGGTAGTGTAAATATAATAGGTGCACATAATGACAGAAAAAGTTACAGGTAACTGAGGAAACTGATTTCATTTGATACTCAGTGTCATTTTGTGAAGCATTTTTAAAATATATTTATATTCAGATATCACATCAAAATCAGTGTAGGATGCCATGACTGGTACAAAGATATGATAAGAATTTTTATTCAAAATCACATCCCATATCTAGAATTTGGATTTGCAGGCAATACTTAATTTTAAAGTAAACTGAACTAAAGTCTTGGCAGTAATTCTGCTAAAAGTTTTGTAGCTCAAAATCCACATGTTAGTTTTGTGGCAGACTTCCATTTCTGATATTTAACTGAAATTAATCAATATCCCAACTAATACAACGCTCAGTATACAGGTGGATTGTACAATAAATTTCAAAATTACACATTTTCTGCTGTATCTGTGCCATATCTGAATTTGTATCTCTTATAGTTCTTTCTTTTTAGAAGTGGGAAAAGACATTGTCATCTTTGACCTGATGGGTATAATAATTTTTTGCATGGGTAAGGCAGAATTTTGACTTAACAGGCTATCAAGCTAGTCTGTCATGAAAATATTTAATGTCATCATTAAATCAAGCATATTATTATATTGGTCTGTCTCGCTCCCTCCTCCAAATCATCTACACTGGAGGTGGGAGGTGACCCAAAAGAGGTCTTCTGCTGACCTTGTTTTCCTGTGATGTAGCTTTTATACCCAGTCAGATTCATTCACTGACTCCAAAGCAAGATTGCATCTGCCATGTCTTCTTGTCTATTTACTGCTAGGATTGTTATCTTTGTCTAGGTAAACAGCCAAAAGCTCTGTAGACGCCTTTCTTCACAGTCTGAAAAAACATCCCAAATATTCATTACAAAGTTTTTATGTTGTTGTTGTTGTTTGAATAATAATTTTTGTTGTTGTTTGGAGGGATATAATAAATTAGCAAGCAAGACATTCTATCGCTGTTTCTTCTGCCTTTTTCTTGCTTTCCTGAGTGAAGCTGACTATTTCGCTTTAGCTAGCCCATAAAGATTCCAGGTTTCTAACCCAAGAATGAAACTGATTCTTCAATCCTGCCTAAGAAAAAAGTGAATCTCTTCCACAATACATATACAAGTGACACACAGCATGGCTCTAACAATGATGATTTAAAATGCTGTTTGCCTGTACTTTGAGTCTGTTTCATTCTTTCTGTTAAAGCACTCTACTCTTTGGTAAGCTGTAACCATAGCTTGACTTCTAAGTGTTCAAAAAGTGAACGTCTCCATACTAGAGCATTAATACTATCTAGTAGAAATACTCCCATGAATGCACCACAGACTTTACAAACAGTCATATTGACCAGAGCAAAAGCATCTTTATTTCAATATAATCCTTAATTATATCTATGTAAAGCAGAATCAGTGTTTTACTGTTAATTTTATAAAGAGTTTCCACAAATCATGACTAGAGAGAGATTTCATTAGAATGAAAACAAATAATAATGCATGTGATAGCAGTTTGGGGGTTCCTGCCGGGAGCCAAGATTTCATGACACTATTGAAATCAGTCACCAATTAACATAACTTAATGGCATTATTTCAAAATAATGTAACGATATTCCACACAGGAAGGAGTGGGCCATTGTGGATGCCATTTGGACTTTACCTTTACATTGATTGTGTTGCTGTAACCCACATCCAGTTTTACTAGTAGAAATAATGAAGTTGTTACTCAGCAACTCATGCAAGTGTACTTTACAGCTTGTGTTCAGTTCAAATGCAGTAGTGCTTCCAAGTGGATTTAATTTATTCACAGGTGAGTTTATGTCCTGTTTTGTGGCAAAACAGAACCAATTTTCTGTTTTGTAATTCTACTTTTTAGCCGGGCCTCTTCTAACTAACTAAACCCTGAAATTAACAGCATATTGTTCAGAAACTGTTCACTCTCACAGTGAAAAGACCTGATTATACGTAGGAATGGTATGCAGAGAGGCCCTTGCTTATACTTACTGTTGTAACAACCAATGTCAGGTAACTTTGTGATTTGCCCTGTTGGAGGGTTGGAAGCAGAGAAGTGTAGAGGGATCACACCTGTGGGGAGGAACGGACAGGACAGGTTACCCAAAACTGACCAACAGGGTGTTCCATCCCATCTGCACCATACTCAGTATAAAAGCTGAGGGATCAAAGAGCCAGCAATCTTTCACAGATAGCCAATGTCCAAGGAGGACCCTGTCTGTTCCATCTGCCTTTCATCCCAATGTGTGTCTTCCTGACTCCAGATCCAGAATCCAGCTCCTGTCTGTTGCCAAATCCAGTCTGGGATTTTTTCACTATGCCTGCTGGTCATGTGATTGTCATCCAGGAAGCCTGATATGGTTTCGTATATAACGTCTCCGTTTTTATTATATTTAAATAATTTTCTTAATATTTATTATTTCATAATTTATTAACATTTTCATTAGTTCAGGAGGGTTTTTTTTTCTAAACTTATAAATCTTTTTTATCTCTTCCTCCCCTCTGTTTTCTTAGAGGGGGGAGGGAACGACCATCTGTCTTTCTGATTGGTCAGTCTGGCCAAAACTATGACAGTTTATTAGCCAAAAATAAAACCTGAGTCTTGTTGTATAGCTAGATAAAATTCACTGCTAGGTTTTGATTTGATCTCACATTGAAGAGAGGCATTTTTTGTTTACTGATCTTTCTTCCTGTGTTTGACAGATAGAGTCTGTCTCTTTTTTTTTTTTTCTGTCTTGAATTACACTGATTTATGATGTTGTGAAGTCATTGATTATAACTGTATTATTAATTTTTGAGAGTGACCAAGCATCTTCCCTAGAGTGTCTGCTCAAGTAGAATTAGTACTGTATCTTGGGCACAATTAGTCTGTTGTTACTTCTTTAGGATGTACAATACTCATTCTGTATGTCTCACCTACCAGTGTGTATTTGCATCTTCCACTTTTCATTCAGAAATCTTTTATAGTCTACTCTTAGGCAGCTAATATACAAACACAAGATACTAACTTTTTAGTAGATACTAAAGACCAGTGTATTGTGGTATATACCCACAAGATGGCAGATTAACTTTAGCATATGTGACCTTCAGCATCTGCTGAATTTTGTTTTTCGACATGAAGCCTTGATGTTTTATTGATGCCAGAAAGCCTCTGCCTACTGTTAAATGGGTATATGTTGGGAAGAGAGTGACTGTAGTCAGAGTGCATAAGCACCTCTGCTGTGTGCAGTGGCAAAAACTCAAAAGTGAACCAGCAACATATCTGAGAGCACTAAATCGCTCTTTTCATTCTTCATAACTTCATCAAAACTCTGTCTTCTCTGCTAGCCATTCGAGAGATAAAATGTTTACTGTTTACAAATGATGTAGTAAAGGATGGAACAACATCTAAGCTAATCTTCTTCTATGACAAGGTGACCTGCTTAGTGGATGAGGAAGAGGCTGTGGATGTTATTTGCCTAGACTTTAGTAAAGCCTTTGACACTATTTACCACATAATCCTCCTGGAGAAACTGGCTGTTCATGGCTTAAACAAGTATGTGCTCTGCTGGGTAAAAAACTGACTGGTTGGCCAGGCCTACAGAGCCACGGTGAATGGAGTTAAATCCGTCTGGCAGCTGATCACAAGTGGTGTTTCTCCAGGACTTGCTATTGAGGTCATTTCCTTTTAATACCTTTATCAATTATCTGGATGAGGATTGAGTGCTTCCTCTAAGTTTACAGATGACACAAGTCAGGCAGGAGTGTTGATCTGCCTAAGGGTAGGAAGCCTCTACAGAGGGATCTGGGCATGCTGGATTGATGGACAAAGGCCAGCTATATCAGGTTCAACAAGGCCAAGAGCTGGGTCGTCCTCAGCACTGGTGAGGCGACACCTCAAATATTGTGTTCAGTTTTGGGGCCCTCACTACAAGAAAGACCTTGAGGTGCTGGAGTGTGTCCAGAGAAGGGCAATGAAGCTGGTGAAGGGTCTAGAGCACAATTCTTAGGAGGAGGGACTGAGGGAACTTTAATTGTTTAGTTTCAAAAAAAAGGGTGGTGACCATATTGTTCTCTACAACTACCTGAAAGGAGGTTGTATCGAGATGGGTGGTGGTCTCTTCTCCCAAGTAACAGGCAATAGGATTACTTGGGAAACAGCCTCAGGCTGTTTAGGGAAATAGAGGTCCAACCCAATCCAGCAGTGCAACCTGTGGAAAATCTAGGTGTGGTCTGTGATGGTAAATCTAAACCACAAGATGGAGAATTCTGCAGCATACCTTTTAGTCTGGGCCCTCCTGTCACCCATTTCAGGAAACCTGTTGAATTCTGAAAATTCCTACCAGCCTGCACTTCTTTCTTGGGGAAACCCAGTGTGCTGGGAAGGGAAGACAAAAGAGAAATTGTGTCACAGTGTGAGGTCAAGCTAAGGCATCCGAGAGCTGTGAGGTGCTGCCTAGTTCCACAATGTATGCGTAACCTAAGGGGTAGACTAGATAGATGGGATAGGAAGGAGGAGTTCCTCTACTTCCATTCTGTTTAGGCTGTCTCCTGTCTGTGCCAGCATGCATTTTGCCTACTTACTTCATTATTTATGCTGTTTACTTGTTGCCTTTTCTGGGTACCACAATAGTAGTTTAGCCAGTTTCCCTGTATCTTTTGGTCAGATGATGTTAGAGTTTCGTAAACTGTCAAAATGCTGCAAGCTGGACACTGCTAACTGCAGGCAAATATAATGTAATAATCTATGTGCATTCCCCCTGGAATAAAAGAAATGCATTGTAACAATTGCAACCTATTGTAAAATCTGCTTCTCTACTGCCTGCATTTTAGACATAAAACACCCCCTTTATAATTTTATGTTCAAAATTGCATTTTGAAAAATATGAAACATGTCTATTCATGGAAATTTTCAAGGCACTATTTTGTTGATTCATTTTAATAACTCTTTATTAATAAATCTGGAGCTTCAGATTTTATACTTTGAAAACTGTTTTCATTTTCTTTGGTTTCTGTTAGGATCAGGCTGTCTGGAAATGTGCTGTATGTATTCAGTAGCAGCAAAACAAAGCTTTGTGTTCTGGCTCATCGCCTCCATTGCAGGGGCAGACAGGTGGTGATGTCCTGTCACCATGACTACATACAGCCCTTAGGGAGGGCTCTTGTAAAATGATAGTAATTCCTGAATGGGGGGAAGGGCATCAAGATATACTCCTTCTAGCTGTGGGTTCTTTTGTGTGGGTTGCGCTTGATTACACGCCTACTCTGTCGCATACGTGTGTGCTTGCTGAAATGCAGGAATCTGAAAGAATACATTACTGCAGACAGCACGACAACAGCTGCTCACATTTACTGTTTAAATTCTTTACATGGATTAGAAAGGCAAAGGGATGATTACAGCCAGACTGCCTGAGTTTCTGCATTATATTGACCATAGATTTTCCAAGAGTTAGGCACTTCAGAAGGAAAGGTATACCTGCACTGAGGTGAAAGCTGGTTAATATGGAAGTGGTTTAGGGCATTAGTGGTTTAGGTCTGAACGGGAAGGTAGGGTTCCATGGCACTGACCTCTTTAGTGACAGCAAGTAGACATGCTATGGTAGGAAATGTTAATGAGAGTGGATGAAAAAGTCCTTCCGCTCTATCTTCCCTCGGTACATCCCAGCAATTTAGGTAAATAGAATTAAGCTGGACTGTGCCAAGCACACACAGACTGCCAGCTTTCGCTTGTGAAAGAGGACTAATAGCATTTTCAATGATTAAATGTGGTTTGACCTTGTTGATGCTATATAGGAAAAATAATATTGCGTCATCTTTGGCTTTGGATTTGAGTGGCTCAAAAAGTGCCACCTAGTGAGTTGCCAGTATTTTCCCTTTATGTGCTTTTCTTTGGCTTGACCTGGCATGGCCTTGTTTAAACTTCTGAGGTCTGCTGAGACCACAGCTGGAGTTGGTGTTGCTTCAGGGTACTTGTTGTTCAATTCTATTCCTGCTTTGCGGCAGCACAGGTAAACCTCTCTGCTCCTGAAGGAAGTAATGTGTTTGAGTAAGGAGAGAAAAACTTGAGGGGTGTAAGTTAAATAATACAAACTGAAAAATAGTGAAGGACTGTCAGACTCAAAGGGGCAGAAAAGGCTAAATCAAAGCTGGCCTTGTTGTTCGTAAGGGATGTTTATATGACTGAATTTTTACTTTAAGGACCATGCAGCTGTCACTCGGTATGACTACATATAATACCTGGTGATGATAAGTTGTGGAAAAGAGTTGTAGTCTGTGATGTTACTAATATTATTCAGTGTTAGAATTTTCAGCCTAAATTTCAGCCTGTACACACTGTACACACACAACAGGAAGGTCTCTGACTCAAATTTAATGTGAGCTGACAGAAAGGAGGAGAGTATAGTGCATGAGGAAACTAAAGATGTGAAGAAACCTTGCCTTTTTAATGGGGAATTAATTAGAGACAATTGGTTAAATGGAAGAAAAGTGTCCAGCTAGTATCTCCTTGAAGTATAAGTCCCCATGCTGAGTGAATGGGATTTACCACCTGGATCTTAGTTTCCCATGGGAAGAGCTTCTGTATGTTGTCAGTGCTGGGAAGGAGTGTGGGAGCAGTGTTGAGCTGCTGAGGA
Organism: Thinocorus orbignyianus; assembly: GCA_013400375.1. Classification (NCBI taxonomy): domain Eukaryota; kingdom Metazoa; phylum Chordata; class Aves; order Ciconiiformes; family Thinocoridae; genus Thinocorus; species Thinocorus orbignyianus. The sequence goes on along the minus strand of VXBW01005696.1, from coordinate 1,750,180 downwards.
TGATCGGTCTCTTTTGTATCCATCTTCAAATGCAGCAGTTCCTCAGTCTGCTGTTTGCTCTTAATGATTCAAGAATAGAAAGAAGCAATGACCTAGAAAATATAGAAATATCATTTTACTGTAAAATATTTACAATCTCTAGCTTCAGCTCGACAAATTCTGCAGAATGCTGAATTGGGAGCAGCCATAGTACCATACTAGTAAACTGCGTTCTCTTCCAAAATTGTCACTTACATATTTTAATCTGTAGTAAAACAAGAAGCATTCTTGTATATACATATAATCTGTAAAATAGAATTAGAATGGTTAGGATGGAAATACAGGCTTGCAAAATCACTTTGAAAATTTACTAGCCAGCCATCAAATTGCCCTGCCTGCTTGACTGACAATTACATGGTATAAATAATTTGGCTAAAAAGTGTTACTTGTTCTGGGTAAGTAGTCTGAGACTAATAAAACACTGGGGAGCTTTGTATTCGAGCTATCTACTAAGTTTTTGGACTTGTTCTTGCATGTCAATCATGAAGACGTACAAAGTGTCAATGTCAGAGTTCTGATGAGCTTAGATCCCAGAATTCAAAAGGCTATAATCATACTGGGTTGGGGAACTGCAAATTCCCCTATAGGACTGTCCATTGGAGGCTGAGTACCCTTTAAGGCTCTTTGCACTCAGTATGTATTTCTATGTATACAGCCAGCAAGTGGGATGTTGCTTCATGTCTCCACTTGGAACTGTTGAAATTCTTCTGCTGTGTATCAGAAACCTGGAGGGCATGCACAGAAGATGCAGGTAATTTAAATACCACTGGTGCCTTTCTGCATTTCCTATTGCACAACTTGAATCAGATAATTTGTTCTCATTTTTTTGGAAGACAAGCAAAAAGAAAGGTCTGCTAAATGGAGCAGTTACAGTTTTTTATTATCTAAAACATATAATTGAAAATAAATGTGTAAATTAGGCATTTAAAAATGTAGGCTCTGGATTAAAATGCTGCATTATGGAACAGAGATAATGGTAAAATAAAAATCATTGCTTGTCCTCATTTCTGCATAAACTCTGCAACACATGAATTAAGGATGTGCCTGGTACAGATGGGAGATGTTAGTAACATCCTTTCTACACAGCGCACATTCATGGAAGTAGCATATGCTCTGCCAGTTTTGTCCCTTGTCACTTTCAGAGTTTGAAAAGAATGTGCTGTTCCCTGGTGCCTGGAGTTGCATCCCATCCAAAGAATAAACGATACCTATGATGTGCCCCACGTGTTAAGATCTGACTATGCCAATTAAAGCTACCGTCTCTTTTTTTCTTCTGTATCTTTTTGTGCTTATGTACTTCATTTAATGATTCTTAGTTGAGAGAGAGAATTCATAAAGCTTTCCTGTTGAATACCTTCACATGCTTCTCAGATCTTTCTCTGCTTATTTACAGGAAGAGGTAAGATAAGGCCTTTGGTGTTCAGCAGAGACAAAAAGCTGTTATTTTTTCTGGGTCAATCAATTTCCTTCCTTAGATCAAAGCTAGGATCTCTGAAACGTATACTAGAACTGAGATTTCTGTAGAGTCGTAAAATTAGACCCATCACTGTCATCCCCTGTAATAGCAACAAGAGAAAAAATGTGAAGAAGTGTAAATTTTCGTGGCTGTTGAACTCCGTCAATCAGTTCCAGTTCTCTGGGAAAGCAGCTGATAATACAACCACTTACAGTGTTTGTATGACATAATTTAAAAAAAAAAAGTGCAGGTTGTCTTGAATATAGCTGCTATTATATGGCATGTTGTTAAACTGCTTCTTTTGGTTTGTTGGAGTTGATATCACTGCATCAGACTGAGGGCAAAAATGGCATGACCCACTTTGATTTAGGATGGCTGATTTCACTCATTAGGCCTGTACTTTGCTTGTACTTTGCTGAAGGCACATACCTCGGGCTATGCCTTCTGAAAGCAAACGTGACATTTCTACATTAGGAGGCTGGTAGGACAGAGCTTTCATTATTATGTACAGGCTATAAGGGTTTTAGAATAAAGAGTAAATAACCGCCTGATACTGAAATTCTCATGAGAGCCTTACAGTTTTTAAAAAAAAAATATGCCATGTAAGGTCTGGAAAATGCTTTTTGTATTTTTTATATGTGTTTCCTATAAGTACAATGAATACCTTTTAGGTCTGATACCTTTTTCCCCCTTACCCCTTAATGTAGGTTATGAGAAAAAACATTAAATGGCTCTTACTGTACAGGAAATGTACTTGAAGTGTAGAATGCTTGGGAACGGAAGCCTGCTTTACTGCTATAAATTGTTCATGATATGTCTTTTCTTATACACATCAAACATAGCACTTGCTGCAGAGATGCATGTGATTTGTCTTCTCTCCTGAGAGATGGTAATTGTCTTCAGTTTACTTAGGCTACTCCAGTACAATTTATTTTCTTAGCTTAGCTGAGGCTCATGTTGCAGTATGTTTTCTTCTATGGGGGTGAAGTTTTTAATTTGTAAGTGGTGGAGAGTATGTGATGCATTACAGAGGTGAAGCATATCCCTGCTCTGTTGTGTTTAGTGAAAACAGATCAAAGCATCCCATCCATCCCCCTTTACCTTATCTCATTTTGTTATTAAATTGTACACTGAACTAACAATGATCTTTTAGAAAACATTAATTGTAAATTGCTCCATAATTTGAACACATGACTAATGGACTGTGGTTACTATTTGCTTTGTCTATTTATAATGAATTATTTCTGTGGTTTTCACCCTCAGTCACATGGTGTTATTTCTCTTTTGCAAGTCTTATCTCTGTCTGGATAACCAAACATTCTTCAAACGGGCAGCAAATAGAAAATAATGGAAACTTAAGCTCTTCAATGTAAAAATATTCACACAGTTGTAACAATTAATTTAGCATAATAAAGATGTAACATATAAGTCTTACACTGGAGATGAGCCCTTTGGGTGAGAGCTTTCTTGATTTATTAATTCCCATCAAAATTTTACCTATCTAAATTATGGATTTATTTTTTTTTCCCAATAAAGTACAAAATGCAATTTGTAAAGGACTAAGAAGTGATGAGTACTCACAGCTCCATTTAATGGACTAATGAATTTCACAGTAAATACATTTGACTGTTGGGGATCCTAACTTGCCATAATGGCAGTCCTACTTACCATTATTGTGGCCACTCTGCTCCTTCTTGGAGGAAACGGGATATTTTTTTGCCACCACACACTGAGCTTTCTTTTCTTAAATATTACTTGAGTGCTGAATTAGCTTCAGTTAATTCTGCAAGCTCATTACTCTTTTATGACTGCGCACGTGTTAGTACTGCTGCATTAGCTCATGTGAGGCACTGGGACTTCTGGGAACACTTGCTTGGGAACAGCATTAAGCTATGCTGTCCTGTGAATTAATTTGCAGTGTACTGAATACGAATACATCTCCTTTCTGGGCATCCATGTGGAAATTTTTTAATCGAAAAACTCATTAAATAAAATCAGCGAGTAATGAACTTATACGAGTGACCTAGCTGTACTGTCAGTGTTACTAACACTCTCGTTGGGGCAATATGTGACAGATAAGAAGTTTATCTGTGGTTGGACACTTTGAAAATTCACCTGTTCATGGACGTGGATCAGTATAGTCATATAACATGGATTTTAGTAGCCAATAAGAGATCCTTCTTTGCTGACTGGAAACTGGGAAGGGACTACAAGCACATAGTGATAGGAATATAAAACCATGCTTGACTGGGATAACCATTACTACTGGTTTTCCTAGTGCTACGTAGGGAGTTCTTTCAAGTGACATTTCTGTTCAGATGATTTGGAAGCACAGGGGAGGAGTGTATAATGTGAGACTTAAATTATACAAATTCTATTGATTTCTGTGGAAAAAGAAGGTAGAAGGGAAGAGGAAGTTTTTGGAAGCATCAAAGTGTAATTAGGAGGTCATGCGTGCCTTCAAAGCAGTGAGCCTATTCCCTGTCCAGGTTAAACCAAGACCCTCAGCCATTCCTGCTGGTCCTGGCCAAAAGCATTGACCAAGTTTTCCCACATATAGTGGTTAGTAATGAAGCTGGGTGCAGTAATCTTCCTTTTGCAGACTACTGTATGAGACTCCAGGTTTCTGAAAATGAATGATGAACTGTACTCTACACCAGAACACTTGCCAACCTGTTCACAGAGCAGAAGTTCTGCAGCTTTTAGATGCTGTTTTGAGCTGGTAATGTGAGTAAGTATGAGTAAAACACTATTGTTAGATGTGAAGTCAGGGACCAAAGAAGGAGGAGAGCTCAAAAAGTCTCTGGAAGTAAATTGAATCATTTATGAGGTTAGGTAAGGTACTCAGAGGAGTGATAGAATAAATAATGTACATAACTTTGACTTCAAAGATTTACATACTGACATTAACACAATGTGATTAGAGGATTCTCTAATTCGGGCCTGGAGGCCAGGTACTCGTAAGGATGTCTAGACAACTGTGGAAGGCCATGTCTTGAGCTTTAACTCCATATTCTAAGAGGGCCAGGGACTAGGTCCAGGAATTAATAGTGTGAGCAGGATAGACCATTCTGTGTGTTCTTGGTGGGGCATTTTTTTCTGATGTATGTATGTATGCCATTTCTGTAAGCAAATGTGATGGCTTCCTTATTGCATTGTATACCTACTTCCCTAATGCATGGTATACTCAGAGACTCTGATGCAACAATTGCTGATGCTTATCCCATTAGAGATTGTAATAGATGAAGAAAACACTGAAAGCATGCCACTGCTACTTTTGAAATACAAAATTTTAAATTCACTAAGATAATACTGCATTTCAATGGACTGTATCTTTCTGTTCTTGAACAGTATGAAGACATCCACCGTAAGTCAAAACTTTCATTGTATAACATCTGGATATTATGACTATGAACAACACATGACACAGCCGAGTTTCAGTATGGTCCCTGTCTTGTGAGATCAAGTGAAATGATATTTATTACTTTTGAGAATTACTGGAATAAAAAGAATCACTGTACAATTAAAACAACTTCTTTTTGCAGTGAGCCCTTGGGCTGGATGTTATAGAGGACGAACTTTGTTGCAGAGTTTGTTTGCACGTTTAAGACTTGTAAAGCGTGGGCAGCTTTGGCAGCAGCAACGTGGCAAACCAAAACAATACGGTACAATACTGAGCTGTGCCTTTAGGTTTCGGAAGGGCTCTTAAGCAGTGACAGTAAGGCTGTTGGGGCAGAATGTGTAGATGTCCTGTGTTGAGCCTAGATAGTATGCTGGTGACAAAGAAGTAGACACCAATGGGGTGTGGTCAATGTAAAACAATTTTTAAAAAATTGTTTCTCATAAAAAAAGTTCAAAAGTGAAGAATAAGGTATTTAGCTCTCGTGATAAAGAAAACATTCTTTATTTGTACCAAAGCCAGTTTTTGTTCTTGCTTTAACCATCAGAAGGACAGAGACAAAGAAAAATAAATACAATAAAAAATGAAATCTTTATTTTTTGGCTCATTTGTAATATTGTTTACGTTTTATGATAATAACAATTTCCTGCATGCATTTCACCAACACATTACAAGTCAAAAGCATTTGTAAAAGAAAAAAAAATAATCTACATTTAATGTTAGCTTGTGTATGAAACACAAAATATCCTGATGTTCTTGATTTTACAAATGTGCCGTTTAGTTCTTGGGAAATATTGTGGATCCTATTTGTACAAGTCTAGTGCAGCGTGATCCAAAAAAGAATAAGAATAGGCTATGTGAATGGACACTGCAAGATAGCAAGGATTTAATGAACAATGAGACTATCTTGGAACTTCTGATGCAAACAGCGCTAGAAATTTGCACATTCCCCTAACACTTGCCTTGCTATGTCCTGTTACCAGATATAACTATTTGGAAACAAGCTGGGTTCCAGATTTACACAATTTACTTCACATTGAAATATATGCAAATATAATATTAAAACAAGATAGTCTACAAATACTCACTTTTTTCCTCATAGTGTGATGATGCCAGTTTGAAATGACTGTGGTTAGAAAGTAAGCCAAGTGAATGAGGAAAGAAATATAAGAAACAGTGATCTAAACTTGAAGACACTTTTCTTATATACAAAACTGTCGCCAAATGGTGTTTCTTTACATTATTTATATATGCTAACCACATTTTCAACAGGTTAAACAGTTTGCAATATGGCCTGTACAGTCTGATTCTACACCATATAGTAGCCACTTCAAACTTAAAATGCAAAACTAAAGTTCATAAGTAGCTGCGAACTATTGCTTAATGATTTGAAAGAATGAGGTCTGGTTGGACAATTTGATTCACTTCACCACTGACACATGGCTTCCTGTAGCGGAGACTGTGGGCAGTGGAAGGAGCAAGATAGGGCAGCAAAAGCATTGACATGCGTCAGTGATACTCGCCAAGCTATCTATAATGACATAGAATATAACATGCCCTGTTTTGCTCTTGCAGATTACCTATACTGTGGTACATATCTGATGCAGTTCAATGTGGCAAAGCCATTTAATTCTATGCTCAAATATGCACTACAGTATACCGTTAATATTTACATGGAAAACAGTATTTTATTGATTCATTGGATGTTGGCCATATTGAGAGAAAACTGTAACTAAATAAAAAAACCTGAACCTTTTAAAAAAACCCAACAAAGCAAAAAAATACCCCAGGTATATTTTGGTGAAGCTATTTTTCCAGTGCAGAAATTGCACAGTATTTTTTAAGCTGTGAATATTTTAACAAAAACAAGAATTTGTTCATGTCTAATGATTTGCATAAAAATAAGTCATTGCAGATTCCTGTAAATTAGAGGAGACTTTTCAGGGACATTAAGATGGATGCACATAATCTGGATGCAGCCATACATGTAGTTAGAACACCTCAAATTTTAGAGCAACCCTAAAACAAGTAAATTCTTAAAATCTTGAGCTTTGTGCAATGTCATATTTTTATTTATGCATGATTGACAAGTGCAGCATGCCTATGCAAATCACTTCTAGCTGTACATTATAGAGAATCTGAGAGTAGAACACCTGGTCCTCATACCTCTTTCCCCAACATAAAACCTATTACAAAAATAGTCACATATAATAGTAAACAACTTGTGAATTAAAAAAATGATAAATACACTAATACTAATTTCGTAAAAATATGACAAGTGTAGCAGTTGCATTACAAACAGTGAAGAGAATTACTGTTCTACACGTTTTGCAGTATATGAAACACAAAAAAGTATCGCTTTGCACACATTTCATACTCCGTTCTCTCTGTGGAGCCACTTTTTCCCTCATCCTTAGTAGAGTCAGCTGTAGAGAAAACAGTAACCTCTTGTCAAGTTTGTTACCCTGATTCACAGAGTCACAGTTTGATGATAAAGGTTCACTGTTTTGTTATAGGCACTGACCTTAAGTATATATATATTGTATATATACGCACACACACACGCGCGCACACACACACACATATATATGTGTAAAAACTGTCAGTTTGGCATAAACCTCCTGCAGGAGTCCAGTTGATGCTTCCTTCTCAAAGACTGTAAACAAGTTGTCCCACAAGCAGAATTCTTAGATCTTTATTTTTTATTTTCCCTGACATCTTTACCTTTGTAGTTCTTTTCTGCTTTATCTTTTTCATATTTTTCTTTGTCTGGCTTTGTTACACTGTCATAAGAAGGGGGGGAAGTTGTAGAGGAACTCTCATCCGTTTTTTCTGGAGTGGAGTTCCCATTTAGTTTATCAATAATTATCTCTTTTATAACTGGTCCATCTCCTTCTTTGTTTTTATTTCTGTTAAATATACTAGACACATTTTTAACTTTTTGTCTTAAAAGGTAACACCTGTAAGCACGCTGAATAATCACAGCGGATACTTCCTCCTGTTTACGTTTTAATGTGGTTGTAATTGGTTCATAGGAGACTTTAGAAGGATTGGCTGCCATAAACCGATCTTCCATCTGTATTCTGAGGGCGTCCATCTCCCCACTTTCCCCCAAAACACGCTTTGTGAAAGCAAACAAGATGTCAAGGCAGTGAATTCTGTCGCCGCTTACCATGGGCAGATCCATTGCAATAAGCTGGACTTTGTTTGGTTTTGCTATAAGAAGGGGAGGATCTAAAGATGCTGCAAAATCCGAGAGCTTACTGTATTCTATGAATTGTGTTGCATCGGGATCAAACTTCTCCCACACTTCATAGAACATCTCAAAGTCATCCTCACTCAAGGGTTCAGCGCTTTCCTCAGTAGCAACGCTGAAGTTCTCCAAAATCACAGCAATGTACATGTTCACCACTACCAGGAACGATATGATAATGTAGCTGACAAAGAAGAAAATCCCAACGGAAGGGTTGCCACAGTCACCTTTCACAGAGCTCCCTGGATGATCTTTGTGGGGGTCACAGTCTGGCTCCCCACTGTTAAGAATTGGGGCTAGCAAACCATCCCAGCCGGCAGACGTGGTAATTTGGAAGAGGCAGATCATGCTGTTGCCAAACGTTTCAAAGTTGAACATGTCGTCAATCCCAACTTCCCTTTTAACATAGGCAAAGTTGGACATGCCAAATATCGCGTAGATAAACATGACCAGGAACAGCAGCAGACCAATGTTGAACAAAGCAGGAAGAGACATCATCAAAGCAAAAAGCAGGGTGCGGATTCCCTTAGCGCCTTTAATGAGACGCAGGATTCGACCGATTCTGGCAAGTCGGATCACTCTGAATAGTGTGGGGGATACAAAATATTTCTCAATCATCTCAGCTAAGAACATACCTAGAGAAAAAAAAAAGTGAATAGTTAAAATACAATTTTAATTTAACTAATAAATTTAATTTTAAAATTGTTCATTTGTTACATAGAAAGATCGATTTATTGCTGTCTCCAAAACAATGAGTATAGGGAGTCTATGTTTCAGCAAAAATTCATACAAGTTACTACATTTAATTGAAAGCTGTTATTAAGGTCAAAGCACCTTCCTTATGTTGAAACGCTATCTAGGAGAAAGGAAATCAGTAAAAGAAAGAAGACTGCTTGCTGCAAGGTAGCTAGTGTCCATCCAAGCTTTCAGTTATTCCTAAAGCAGCCTGGAAAGAGAAGTTCCTGTCTTTGATTTCATTAGTTCTTGAAGGTGAGCCCATTATCTATTACTGTCTTATGAAGGACTATAGTGGCTTAATTTCTGCAATTTGTTTTTCTTGATGATCTACACTGTGTCAGCACAGCCCCTCTCAAGTGTATGCCTCTAAGATTTAAGTTTTGTCACAAAACTAATTTGCACCTTGGAGCGCCATGAGCTTTTAGTTGACAAATAACTAAATTTTCACCAAGACCTTAGTTAGCAAAAGCAATTAAAAATTTCATTCCCTTCATATACTTTTAAGTTTTAGTTTTGAAAGAAAATTTATGGTTAGTTCACATATACTACTAAACAGTCTACTTTATATTTCTACATGTAAATTTGGTGTGCCAAATAGTTCATTTATGTCTTTTGATGTGGATAATGACAGTGAATCTAATGGGATAGAGAAAAATTTTATATGCAACATTTCACATATTGTATGCCATAAAGTGTGAAGATCTGAATCAACATGTAAGTCCTGTAGGAAACAGAAAAATTCATATTCAGCATCATAACATTCTTGAAACAAATGTTCCTTTTTCTTTCCGCTAATTCTCTCTTGAAAGGGAATTGCTCTTACCTACTATGGAGAGAATCACAACCACAAAATCAAAAATATTCCACCCTATTGTGAAATAGTAATGGCGAAGCGAAATCAATTTCAGAACACATTCTCCAGTGAAAAGGATAATGAACACAAGATTAATCCGAGATAAAATTGTTTCCATTTCTTTACTCTGGTCATCTGTTTCTACCATCATCGTGACCATGTTAAGGCAGATGAGTATCATGATGCTGATATCAAATGCTTGTTTTGTTACAAAATCAAAGACCATGCCTTGGAATTTGTTCTGCAAAAAACAAAGATGGAATACGGTTTATACTCTGAAAATATTTGCCTTTACAAATGCCAAATAGGAAAGCAAGTCCCTGCAAGATTAGGCGTGCAAGACCTGTTCACAATATATCTGTTAGGATACACCAAACCCATGCCGGTTTTTCTCATTCTGTTAGAGCAGATCAAGAAGTCTACCAGTGTTGGCTAAAAGAGCAGGAAGGGAAACAGTGCAATAATAACAATAATAACATTGTCAATTTAGATTATTGGTGTTATAAAGGTGTTATAACTTGATACCCAACAAGAGTACCAGCTAAATAGAAACTAATTTTCTGATCCTCATTGTGAGATGGTTTTAGAATACTAATTCCTAGAGATATCTCTCTCTTCCTTAAACAAATCGTGCTTGGTGAAATCATTGGACCATTGAAGTTGCATGTCTCAAACACACCATGACTGCAATATCCGATTTTTCCTCTAGTACTTAGCGAAATGTTTATTGCCATATGTGTCTCCTTACAAAGACTATTTTTAACCCCTCAGTGCATAAGGTGTAACAAGATTTTTATTTTTTCCATACACTCTAGGAGTTCAGTAAATAACAGTAGTTTCTTATTTTTGAGACAAATTTATCCTAGTTTGTGCTTTACTTCCTGGGCTATTCTTTAATTCCGTAAGATTATCTACATCTATCTTTTTCTTTCACATTAGGTGACCACTGCCCCCTTCCGTCTTCAGCAGCAAGGGCCACTGCATCCCCATTTCCTATAAATTCTTTGGGAGGAGAAAAAGAAGAAAATGAAGTTTGTCTGTGGTTAACAAGAACTAATAAATTATCCAATCTACTTCACTTTTCTAGGACTTAGGCAGGGAGTTACAAAATTAACCTTATTAAATCCTATAGTTCATATTTCAGAGTGTATGTTTTTAAATGTAACAAGGTCAATCTAGTCTGCTGAATTTAAAAAAAAAGGGGGGGGAGGGGCACAAATTCAACCCTTACATGAAAATAAATGGAAAAATATTTTCTTTCCAGACATATAACTTTCTCTTATTGGCTGAAATCATATTCCCAAATGAGTATTTAATATTAAGGGTATTAAAATTAAATTGCTCTTACCACTGGCCTCGGTATCGGTTTCTGTGGCTTTTTGGATCCCAGTTTTTTCATTGCATTGTAATATTTCTTCTGTTCTTCTGTCATAAATATATCCTGACCTCCAAAGTAAAGAAATAATACCAAAACTAATTATTATCACGTCCACACATACAACGTTTAACTACAGTATGTTTCTCTGTAAAATAATATTACATTCATATTTGATGTATATAACAAAAGTGATTTTATTTTAGCTGTTTACAGTATGGATGCTCCTATGCATTCTTAACACATAAAACCCCTCATTTTTGGTGCCTTGCCAGGCTGACAGCTGAGTTTTTCCCGTGTCTTCATGCTCACTTTTGCTGACATGGCTAAAATGGTTTTTACTGTACTGATGCTGTTAAAGTTGCTGATTAGGATATGGTAAGTGCATAGGAGCCTGACTGGTGCCTTACATGTCCTAAATTCTAGATAGACTTTCAGGATTATGGCTAGCCAGGTCTAATAGTGGGGTAACTTTGGGGCATAAATTGTGTCAAGGGAGAGTATTTGGGTCTAAGGTTTTACTGAGGGTTTTAATGACAGCAAAAAAAAAAGTCATCTTTGATATAAACTTAAGAAAAGTAATCCAAATCATGCCATAGCAAATTATTAATCAAAACACCACTGGAACCTTGACTAACTCAGATTAGCCTTTGTTGCAAATCTACCAGTCAGATGTGCAACAAACTGAATTTCAGTGTAACATAAATTGTGCTTATTGATGGGTCTGAATTAAGTCAGGTGGAAGCATAAGGTTAAAGTAACTGCCTACTAAACTATCAAAGCCCAAAGAAGTATGTGTTTATGTCTCTTTGAAGAAGCTGAAAAATATTTCCACCAGGAATAATTTTTGTACTTCACAGCTGACTTTCACCATAGATTCTGTTTGCTATTGCTGCTTTTTATTTGGTGAGCAGACAAAACTATATCATATGAAACTGCTTTTTCATAGCATACAAAGATTGAGAATGATCCTGAGGTTCTAGTTCTTTTTGGCCGTTGAAGGCTAAGAATCATGAGGCTTCAAAATGATTTAAGTGTGATTATTTGTCTTTTTAGATTTTTAAAGTTATTTTTAATAAAAATATATGCATTATCAATATAATTACTTTAAATGTGCTTTTACATCAAAAATATCCTTCCTTTTACACCTTTGCGTTATTATTGCTAATAAATTATGGATTGCACATGTGTCTAAAAAGTTCATCTCATTTCTCACAAAAGTGTTAGAAAAATAGAGATCTTTTTGTACACATTTTTACTTGTATCTTTAAGCCTTTTCAGGCAAGGCCTGTCGGACTTATTCTTAAACCACTGTTTAAGCGGTTTGCAGAACTATTGTATATTTCATGAACACGGTGACATTGTATCTTCATTAAGTGTCAACAGTTTGTAATATTAATTCAAAATAATTTATCTTAATTCTTTAAAATTAATTAAATAAGAAACTCCTCCATGCCAGATAATATTACATCTAATCAAAAGAATAATGCATGTTCCCTTTTTGCATCTTCATTTTAGCTCTTACACAATTTGCAAATTATTATGAACCAACTTATGATCTGTCCTTCTACACTTGTCAAAATCACATCTACAAAGTGACATTTTTATTCAAGGACTTGAAATAACTTTTGATTTTTATTGGCTTTACATAAATAAATATTAATAACACTACGGACACATTTAAAATACTTATCTTCTTTTTTTGTTGGTTGAAGTTGTCTATAATGACACCAATGAAAAGGTTCAAGGTAAAGAATGATCCAAATATGATAAAGATGACAAAATAAAGATACATATACAAGTTGTCTTCATACTTAGGTTGATCTTCTACCTACAAAATATTATAAATTTTATTACCCATGAGAATACTAGACGTAAAAAACAATATATGATTTGTGAATAGGTGCATGGTACCTTGGTTAGAAAAGCTATACACTGCATTCAGTTATAAAAAAGAGCCAACACGTCCATTCCAATCAATATTTGGAGAACTGGAAGCTGACAATGATTACTTATATGGAATTTTAAAGTAAATGTGCACACAGATATGTTTATGTATTAACATATACACAAAGTTCCTTGTGGAACTGAGAGCAGTCATTAGTACTTAAAATTTTAACAGCACAAATCTAAATATTTTATGTTGTGTTCAGTATATTTTCATGCAACAAAATCAATCAATTTTACTATCACCTGAATCTCCCTGAAACTATTTTGGTCTTACAAGAGCATTCTTATATCCAGCTCAGAACAGAGGCTTCCAGTAAATTTCTAGTAAGTATATGTTTTGTGAAATCCATTAAATTGAGGCAAATTTCTAAGGGGGACTTTTTTTATTGTTTTGATTCTTTCAGATTCCACATCTAAACACCTGCACCTCTACTGCACAATGTGCTAGAGTGCAGGAATGCCGAAGTTAATGAAGCAGAACATATTACTCTGGGACACAGTTATCACTGTGTGATGAGGAGTATCACTAGCATGACTATAACCTAGGCTGTATAGAACTAGTTCAGGCATCTGTGTTGCACTTTTTCATTCAAGGTAAACATAGGTTTAGTTTTGCAGCCAAGATAAAATTCTAATCTCTAAAAAACTCAACAAATAATCTTCAACCTTAAAATCTAATTGCACTTAAATAGCTAGATAGATAGCATAAGCATTCAACCTAAAGAAAGAATGACATACAGTTACAAATTATAAAACAAGATTAATATATTCAACACATAATAATTAGATTATATAATCTTAAATTAATTCATACCCATGATTGCCAAAGGAAGTGGTTAAAAAAACCTCTTTGTTTTTTTTTCATTAACATTAGGTTTTTTTTAAAAAAAGGTCCAGTTAATTTAATTTATTTGGCTAAACAGCAGGAAGTAGAATTAATTCTTTCTAATACAATTTCTAAGATTAATCAAGTTACATAAAAATTCCTTACAGAAAAAATGTGCCTGGGAAACATATATATATTGACTATAATTTTAATATTATCGTATGTGGAGCTGTTTAAATTCTATACTCTCTATCAGAATATAATCAACAGGTGATCATTGAAAATCTTCCACTTACATCTCGTGAATCAACAGCAGCATACATAATATCCATCCACCCTTTGAAAGTAGCCTAGAAATAAAATACAGTTGTTTATTTTCACTGTAAAAATTCATAATGTGGAAATAGCTAGGTCACAGCATTTGGACCTTAACTTTTAATAAAGTAATTTCTAAATTTGCAAACCGCATTGAACACATCAGTATAATAAAATATTTGGCATAGTAATACTATGAGAGTTTTTATAAAAATTATTTTTAAGGTATTCAAAAATATTAAATTCAGGCTCTGAAGCTCTCAGTGAGGGCACGGTATGTTTAGAGCTGCAGATGCTTCCTTTGCAGATGAAGAATGGTAGACTCAGATAGACATTAATGCTGGAGATGTTTGGGTAGAATCTACTAGAATCACTCATGGTGACAGCCATTTTATCAAGTTTATAGCATGAATTGATGGAGTCAGCAGTACAGCTTCTTTACAGGTACCACCATGTGTCTGACTGTTTTTGATATGGCTAAACTGCCATGGTATTTTTAGAATTGCTTTAATCCCACATGTCTAAAATGAATAGACCCTCTTCATAATCAAGATACAGATTGGTTCTCGAGGGATAAGATTTAAAGAAGAATAAAAAGTGAACTGTGAAAGAGCTTTGATTAAATTCTCTAAAACTTTGGGCTGAGTTCCTATGGAGACTTGTCTAGGAAGAATAATGAGTAAAACACATCTTTCATCATGCTCTAAGGAGGCAATTTTCAAGGCCATGGAATGTCCACTTTCTAAGGAACACCAAGGGGTTGGTGTGACATACTAATTGAAGGTGTGCCCATTAGCCTGCATTTCCAAGTTTATTCACAATAGAGAAAAAAAGAGCTAAAAAGTCTGTGAAATTAAGGGCATCTCTCCTGAGGAGATTCAGTAGAAGAACCACCTCAGGAGTATATTTGTATCTGTGGTTGCCAGAAGTAGCTCTGGTCCTTTAGTAAGCTACTAGTTTTCACAGGAGAAAACTTGTACTCTGGGAGTATTCATATCCTCCTGAATCTTGCTGTGCAATACAAATTTGCTAAGAAGGTATGCTTGGAACCAGGCTTCACAGATCTTTCTGGCTCAGCTGACAACTGACAGGGATTTGGTGCACTTTGCATAGCACCATTAGAAGATGAGCAGTTTGATAAGAGCAATAAAGATAGGAGAAGAGTGGAGGGAGAATGTTAATAGAGGCAATCAGCTGAAGAGGTGACATGATACATACTCAAGGATCCCTTAATCTCTGCAGGAAAAGTAAAGGGAGGAAGGGAATATCTGAAAAGGAAAATAATGAAAAATCAGAACAAAAAGACATAAAGAAAGAGAAGAACGAAAGGTCCACAGTAGTGATGTAGTAATTAAAGACCAACGTTGTCTGGATGGGTGACACAGATGACATTTAGACACAGCTTCAAGAGACTGGAAGTTTTTCTTAGACATCTTTAGAGGCAATTATTAGTAATAAGAGGGTTCACTTTAATCTCCCGTACAAGGGTAGCAATGAGATCTGAAGTCAGAGAATTAGAATCATCATTCATAACTACTACTCAGTACATGAAAGTCACATTGCCTTTAGAGGCAAAACATTTTAAGCCAGGTAGTTAATTTGGGAATCAAGGTCAGCTAGGGATACTGACCCGCTCGGGGATAGAAGGGACAAACTCATCGTTGTTAGATAACTTGGTAATATCAGAGCAGTAGCAATCCTATGATATTCTGACATCTTTTCGTAAAGCGAAGCTGTATGTCAGCTTACAGACAAGTGATTCTACAGAGCTCAGTCATCTAAACCTAATTTCTTACTTTCTTTCTTTCTTGTGTTTTTGGCCAGATATTAGCTCTCAGAAGCTCCATTTTAAGCCAAGGGGCCTGTAAAGAGCTATGGTCTTTATTTCTCTGGCATAAATAAAAGGTATGCTCAGTACCTAAAAGAAAGGCGATTCTCTACCACACTGCATAGGAAAAGGACTTGGAAGGGAAATACAATTTACAGACATTGTATAAATTGCAGTAATTAATAGAATAAATGTGCCATGCAATATAATAAGATCTAATACTTCACAAGGATACGGCTATAAATTACAGAATATCTAGTATATATTATAATGACTCTATAGCAAGCATTAATGGAATACGGTAATTATAAATCAAGATGATTTGTGACAAAAGTATTTTCCATTTTCCTATTTTACCCACAGTTTAATGTCTTTGTAGTTTCATGTACTTCTTAATGAAATAAATTTATTTTAGTAGCAAGTACTGTTTATCTGCAAACATCAAGAGAAAGTGTTATATGATTAATCAGACCTAATACTCAATTAGGATCTGTCTATCAGTAACTATCCATATTCTTCTCAGGGACAGCTCCTACTTCTCTGAGAGCCCTTACACAAGTATTATGATAATAGAGAAAGAATTGGCTCCATGCTACATGAAATATTGAGTGCCCTGATCTCCAGTCTTGCATTATTTATGATTCCTTACTCTCAACTCACTTCTAGGTCTGGAAAATCAAGCCCCTGTTAAACAAATATCTGCACTGGCGACACTAGGTTGATATATATATATATTTTTTTTTTAAAAAATTTTTTTTTTCCATCTAACTTACAAAATGGTTCCTTAGATGAGTATAGACATGAAGAAAAATCTACTCTACCTTGATCAGGCTGTTGAAAAAATAAAAATTATTTCAGTGTCTAAGGTACCCAGGTTAATGGATTTTTACTGTGAAAAAAGGTTGCTGTGGATGTGTTATGATACCCAGGAACAGATTATGTGGGAGGAATTGGTGGTAGTTGCTCACTTCGCACCAGACAGTCAGTTAGGATGTCTGCCCTCTTTTAAGCTGCTGTCCGCCCTCCTGTCTTAAAACATAACTGAGCTCATAAAGAAGTGGAGAGACCTTTTTAATTGTAATAATTGAGGGACATCTGATCCTTGTCCACCATGGCAAGACTCATGAAATGCATTCCTGAAGTTTATATTGTTCACCACTGAAAAGATTCTTGTATGTTTTTCACTTACTATTTTCTATAAAATAGAGTTTATTACATAACCTTGGAATGGAAAGTTATTCTACCACCATTAATACAAAAATGACAGGTACCAATGCATTAGAGTTGTGTAAGCTGTACATCATTGCTATGAAGAAATTATTTGATGAGTTAACAGTCTTGTCTTGACCATTTTTCCTCAACTTGTTTAAAAAGAGCAAAAATAAAATATAAAATTTACTTACTACTTGAAGCAGAGCAAGATATCCAGCTCCTACATTATCAAAGTTTACTTTCACATTTTTCCATCGGGCACTTTGATTGTTTTTTATGAGTTCCTCACACTGAGTATAATTGTTGACATCACTGACATCAAACATCTCACCAGTTGTGGTGTTGACACAGTGATAGAATTTGCCAGCAAACAAATTTACTCCCATGATGCTGAAGATGAGCCAGAATATAAGACAAACCAGCAATACATTCATGATAGATGGAATTGCTCCTACAAGGGCATTTACAACCACCTAGTGTACAAATTAGACAAAATAGCCACTTAGTTTGTGAACAGAACAATAAAAATACTTTTAAAATGTTAAAACAGCATTAATAAGGAAAGAACAGTTAAAATATTACATTAAATTTATGAGGGAAATGTTCAATAAAACCACTAATTAGACTGCAAAAAGCAAGAAATAAAATAATATGGAAACTAAGACAATGCAAAAAACTGAAAAAAAACTCAAAAAGCAAAAGAAAACCTGTTAGTAGCAAGATGGATTCTTAGAATTTGTGTGCTCTAGAGAAAAAGAGAGAAATAAATGTTAAATTCCAATCATACAAATCAAAATCTGTAAACAGAAAATAAACAAAAGATCAAAGAATGATGATATGGAAGACTGAATAAAAATGTCTGCACATAAAGCTATCATTACTAATTATTTTATTCTCAGAAACTTAAAGCATATATTGGCACCAGTTTATTTTAGCGTCTACAAACAACATAACATACTTAAGCATATCTTACTTAGTTTTTATTAACAACATCTGCTATAAATTGGTTTTAAATGTCTGGTTCACTACAGTTGTTCTTACACATATCTGTTGGAGATTTTGTTTTTCGGGTTTTTTTAAATTGGCTGCATTTACAGTTGAGCTATTCTATATGGGCAAGTGTCAGTAAAAGATCAGATGAAATCCCTTGACAAAATTTTTCTCTTATTGTGATTGAATCAAAAGAAAGCTGCAGATATTCAGACAATAACTTTCTACCAAATCAGTAGAGACCACAGTAGTTTTTAGTTTACAATTTTGAAAACAGTAGTATTTTTCAATTCACTGATTTGTCTGAAAGTAGTCTAAGATCAATAGAGGTTTTCCCCATTTATTAGGCAATTGTTTGCAATGCAAATCATGTCAAACATAGTGGTAACGGCTGCTGGACACGCTCCCCTACACTGGCTAGCGTGGCTACCTCTAGAATATCCGCAGCCTCAACCCAGACAGGGACCACTTTATTTATTTGGGAACTTACCAAGACTATGACCAAACCGTAAACATGTATTGCAGTGTCTGGGTATTTTGAGGTGGTTTAAAAGGAGATTTCTTAATAACATTACCCTATTTTTTGTGCATCAGTTTTTCCAGGAAATTGCTTGGTCTGCATTTTCAGCAGACAGCTTGTAAGAGTTTGGTGGGAATTTTTGTCATATTGGCAGAATATGAAAATAATAATTTCCTCAATAGCAGTGATTTAGATATGTAGAAAGAGAGGTACGATGGTAGCAGATGCATTCATATGAAGCAAAGAGAAAATTATTTCGCATCTCTCCCCTTCTATACTTCCAGCCCTATCCTTATTTTGGATATTTGTTCAGAGAACCTTTCCCTAATACTACAGGCAAGTAGACGGAGCCACAGGGAGGCTTTAGTTTCTGGTGTTTAGTTTCACCTTGCTTTGTTTTGTTTTCTGGCTAATCCTGAACTACAGATGAACTAACTGAATAGAAGTTAGCTACATAAATTTATAAAAATAAGTCCACAGCTAAACTTGAGAAAAAAGCTCCAATCCTCTGTTCTAAAATTTCTCATGTATTTTAATTTTTCTATATAGGTCCACAAATAAATGGAAATTTTAACTGTCAGGGGGCTGGGATAAGACAACTATGCAGCAGTGAGCTGGCAAATTTAATGAGCTCCAAATGTAAGCTGGGCACATCTTGTGTATAAAGACATGTCAGAATGCTTTTTTCCCCACACATTTTTTCATGCATTCCCATTCTGGAGTTCTTTGCAGAAGGCATGAGCATTGCACTTCTACATTAATTTTTGTATGCATACATTCATTCATTTTATCTCACCCTCATTCCTTCAAATCGTGACAAGGCTCTTAACGGTCTTAAAGCTCTTAATGTCCGAAGTGATTTAATGGCACCAAGTTCAGAATAGCCCAAAGCATTGGCTATTAAACTAACCAATGAGACCTACAAGAATACAGAAAAAAATAATATTATTATTAAAATTGTTATACACTGTTTATCTAAAAGAATACAGATTCAATCAACGGAAAGTTTAACAGCGACAAATGGAAAAACACCATTCTTGCTTACAGTGACAATGGAGACCCAACCCCACAATTTTCATACTTGCTGGAAAGAAAAGAGGTCATATGAAGGCATGTTTGAAGAAGGACTGTATGCTATTAAATGGGTTTTATAGCTGGATACGGTTTAATAGTCAGATGGATACACTGTTGGTGAAGGATAAAATTTTCAGAAATATTTAAATACAAAATAGTCATACTTTCAGTAACTTCACTAAGGTTCAACCTTCAGCAATTTAAAATTCTGAATACATTAGGATACTTTACTAAGTACTGACAATATTATTAATATCTATAATCAATGTGCTAAATACTACAGTGGTTAATTAGCTTTTGTTATAAATACTAAGTCAAATGCTCGGTCCACAGCAACAGTAGCCAGGGTATCTATGAAACATGTATTGAGGTGGTAGTTTCTCACTTGCCTTTCCAAAGTAGCATTGGGCCTTAGGTATCTTTTGGAAACAAGACACATGCCAACTAGTTACATAGCTATAGCTCCTGAAACTTCAGCGGCAGTGTGTATATTGGCAGTTTTTAAGTTCTGTTTGTAAGTCATTCTGCAGCCTAGTTTATGCTTTCCATTTCAACTTATTTGCAGCTTTCTTACCATGGTATTGGTGCTTTTACATCATAAACCTGAAGTTGTTTCAACACAAGTAAACAACATATTTTCCTCTGAAAGACAGTTCAACTGAAAGGCAAAGATTTGCTTGGAATTCTTTGATATTAATTCTATTGTATATACAGCATAAGTATATACAGCTGTTCTGTACTGCTCAGGTTTTCTTAGTCTTCTTAGCTTGGTCTTTTGTCATCTTTTCCACCTGTTTTGTTGCTAGTAGGTGAGAAAATAAATTACTCTTTACTGGATATTTCTGCCAGAATTAGTCTCCCCCCAAAAAACTTAATCTGTTCCTGCATCCAAAATTCAGTCCCTTAGCTTAAACAACTGATAACTGTGAACTAATTGAACTAATTTACCAGATAGTGATTTTGAGTAGATAAGGCGCTCCACCCAAGCATCAGCTCCTTGCTAGAGATATTGTTGCATATAGCAGAAGAGTGAGGTGGAGAGATGGCATAGTAAAGTCTTAAACTGAGGTGTCCAGATACACTAAGAGCCATCTGTCATAGCTGTAAACTAACAGAGCTGAAAATTGCAATTTCTTTGTGTAATTATTAAAATCTAATTTGATCACAATCACTGAGAGCAACTATTGCTGTTTCTCACAGTGAGAGACTCAGGTATGTAAGACATCAAAGGTTAAAGCCCGAAAGGGCTATCAGTGTTTACTCTTGAATAATTTTAGAGGATGGAATTAAACAGTGGGATTAACTTTAGTCACATCTAATGAAGAAGGGCTCACTGGTGTTCTCACTGGGAGAATGCCACTGATTCACAGCTGTTTAAACTGCCCATTAAAGCAGTGTAGATTCTCTTCTTTTCTATAGGAAGATAACTCCTTGAAGTGCTTTCTGATGGTGCTAAAGAACTGCTGAATTAGCCTTAGGCATAGTAAGACATTTTTTACCATTTTTTTGGGAATACTGTAATTATTCAAAAGTTGAAGGTGAGATTCCAATCTTATTTACTAACACTTTTGTTTATAAAATTAAACATCATGGGTAAAAAGTTGGCAAAATAAGTGGATTTACTTATGATGATGTTCTTCATAATTCTGAGAGCCCGCTCAGTTAACAGTGTCTCTGAGGCTAAACTATTATTAAGAAACCATGGAGTATGGCTTAGAAAAATCTGTTTAGGTTTATGTTACAAAATGAATAATTAAAACATGAGCTGTAGTTTATCTAAAAAAACCAAAATCCATTCTTAACATAATCCTGCAAAGGAGCATCTGTCTTCTGCATTAACATCATCTTAAGAAAACCATTCACACTGTTCCATTCTAGTGTTGATTTTGAGGACAGAGCTAGAGATTAACAGTATAACAAAACTAACTTGAGTAGGTTAAAAGAAGAAAGAAAGCCTTCTGCTTTGAGTTATGGGCCAGTCCAGCTAGGTTGGTTGTTTGTTTTTTTTTCCCCCTGGGAGTCCTAAATTTGATACATTTTTATTATATATTAATAGTATGGGACCAGGATTTATGTAAAACTTCTAGAAAAATACAGTAGCTTGTGCAGAGATGACTATAAATGCACATTTGCCCTGAAATGCCATCTCTCAGTTCCACACTGAGGACATGTATAGCCAATGAACTGGGTCAGATAACGTGTGAAGGCAAAAGACCAAAATATTCTGGGAGTAAAACCAGCTTTGATCCCTTCTGACAACATAAGCAAGGCCTTTTGCAAAGAAGTATATCACAGCTGGGAAGGCAGCCAAGAAATTTTGTATTCTCTTCTATCGTAAACCCTGCCAAGTCACAGCTGATATAACTATTGCAGATTGTCAGCCCATTAAAACTAATTAATTTTTAGACCAAATAGCCTCTGTTTTACTAAAAATCATAACAGTATAGTTTTGGGGGATGAAGTTCTGAGAAATGAGATGAAATCTGGACCAAATGTATTGCTTCACTTGCAAAACTGAAATGTTTCTAGAAGAAACTTGCAGAATGTAGTATCTTTTTTTTGCTAAGGCGTAAGGTACGATCAGATCTCCACAATCAGAGTCAATTAAAAATAGCATGTTTCAAAATTAGGTTTTTTCCTCATAAAATCTCAAGTTTGATATAACCTGGGTATGATATTATAAACCACGAAGAATGAACAAACTGATGGCCAGCAATCCTTTTCCTTCTGGCATATAAATGTACTTTAAATAACACATCCAGATCACTGCAGGCTATTACTGCTGCAGTGTAACTTTAAAATATGAATTATTTTTGCATGTTTATAAGAAGATTACTTAGTAGTAATGAGTATTATAACATAAAGGACTTTACTATAGTGGATTTTATAATATTAAAGACTATGTACTTACATCAACAATCAGGAAGTCCAGCCAGCACCAGGCATTAGTAAAATATATTTGAAAACCATATGCTACCCATTTTAAAA
Organism: Thinocorus orbignyianus; assembly: GCA_013400375.1. Taxonomy (NCBI): domain Eukaryota; kingdom Metazoa; phylum Chordata; class Aves; order Ciconiiformes; family Thinocoridae; genus Thinocorus; species Thinocorus orbignyianus. Next base: position 1,727,363 of record VXBW01005696.1, on the reverse strand, counting down.
GCATTTCCAAAATGAAAATATATGTAAAAACTTTGTCAGCATACTCCAGCATAGTCTTGATAGTTTTGCGCTGTTCAATATATATATCTTCAAAAGCCTATGAAAAAATATGTATGTTCAGGTATTACTAATGTTTCACAGAATATATGTAGTAAAAACAAGGGATGAATCAATAAGAAGTAAGTAGGTCAGAGCTTTCCCCTTGTTCTTGTGTATCCTCTTATTTTACATATTTCTCACCTTTAACCATACTCTAAATTGGAGCAACTTTATGTATTCTGCACTTTCTGGAATTGAGTAAATATATCCTATTTTACTAATGAATGAAGAAATAAGCTTAAAGCATGAATTTTCATCCAGTGTGATATTAAGTCACTTTCTTGAACACACAAGAAAAACCTCCTTTCTTATACAAAATCTGCTCCAGATAAGTATATTGCATTCTATAAAGCAGTTAGGGAGATTACATTTCTATCCTCCACCAAACTTGTGTCTAAAGGTCAAATTAAAGCACAATGTATTTGATAGAATCTATACTATGCACATTGATACTGCAACAAATACTCAATTTGAGTATAGCTGGAAAGGGGGGTAATGTAAATCCTGTTGGAAAATGCCTGCGAGTTTTCATTTGCTACCACACACTTCCTTATCTCTTGCCTCCAAAAACATGACGTAATTACTCAGTTTTTTGTATGGTCTTTCAGAAACAGAGTCCAAGAAGTGGCTGAGCTTAGAAGGAATTAAGGACTTCACATCATACATATAGCTGTATATTCACAAGTATATATGTATTCAAATCTCTTGATGAACATGCCAAAAATTGGCAGATTAATTTAAATCTTGAGTATCTATGCTGGCTTAAATAAAATTGCACCAGGTTTACAGTGATAAACCAAAAGTATCACTGAAAAAGTCCTAAGAAATTTAATAAACTTTTTCAAGTTTGGGCCAAGTTTCTTTATATCCTGAAATGATGTAATGCAAGTAGTTTTATATATTTCCAAGCAAAATAGGTCTTTCTGAACCAAATTTGAATTTTGCTGTTGCTTCTCAGGAGGTATCTAAATATTTCAGCATTTGCAATTTTTTTCTACTTACTAGTGCTCCACTGCTGAGGAGAATCATGAAGACAATGAAAGTCTCAAACCAGTTGTGCTCAACTATGCTGTAGCAGGTTTTTCTAAGATTCCACCATATTTTTCCTTTGCCATCCTCTATACTTACTTGACAACATGGAAATTTCTGCACACAACCTGCATTAGATTAAGATATATTAGGATCCAAAAGCAAATTATTTCAAAGTCAATATTTACTATGGTATCAACATAGTTAGAAGCTTTAACAAATTTTATAATAGCTTAAAAAATTAAACACTGCAACCCTCTTTTATAGGATCCTGGATATCTGAATTTAGATAAGTAATTTGGAGAGAAACCAGACAATAATACACATAATTATGAGTAATCTCAATCCAAAAAAACATTGATATTTCTGACTGTAGGCATATAACTGTTCTATTTGTTGATGTAGTCTCACAAAAAATAATTTGTTCCAAATTTCAAGGGCCCTTTCAAATAACTGGAAAACATTTTTTGAATAGAAAAGTTAATGAAGTTTCTTAGTTACAAGATGTATGCAGTGGCCAGACAGATAAAGTTATTCAAAGATGTTTTGTCATCTGAGTTGCAGCATTCTAGGCTAAGAGCATTTTCTTTCAATTGTTGAGGTCATGAAGGTCCACCAGATTTGAAAGTTTCAAGAACTTAAATACGCTTATTAATAATGCCATTTTACTAGTACATCTCTTAAGTCAAGTTATTCTACAACCTTCTGTAAAACAGGCTTCTGGTTCAAGAGCTTCTTCACTTTCAATTTCTGCTTGCTCTCCCTCTCCAGGAGGGGCAATATCAACAGTGCTGCCTTCTGATGAACTGGATGCATTTAGTTTCTGCAAGTAAAGTTCCACAGAACAAATTTTTCACATTAAATACACATTCTTTAAAAATAATATGGAATCAAATCATGCCAGTCCCTGACTTTTGAAGAACACTAAATTTATACTGATAAATATGCATCATCCACCATAAGTAAAAACACAGTAATAAGATACACATTGTGTAGTTCTGTTTCCCAGTTTATCTTCTTATAGGGAATAATTAAATGTAATTGGACTACTAACCTGATCCACATATAAGACTTCTGAAGTATTCTCAGTAGTATTAAAACAGGAGAGCTTGCATGTACCCCACACTCAAGTTACTTATTTTCTTTCCTATATTGGATTGTCCTATAGAAAGACGCTGAAAATGTGTCTTACTTTTCCCAGTGAAATGAACTAACAGAAAGCTCCACATGGATCTCCATGTCCACTACAGATTGTGTTTTCAGAAACATACATCATACCTTGATTAAAGTGTTGTCAAATTAATGACATCCAATGGCAAACTTTTGCACAATTTAATTTTTGCAGAAAGCACAAATTACCAGATCTGAAACCTTTTTTTGCATTCCACTCTCCTATGTATATAGAAAGACCTCCTGAGGTCCTTTCTGTCCCAAATTTTTCTATCATGCTACTATTTTTGTGTACAGTGAAATACCATAATCCTTACTACAATAAAAGCACTTCCAGATCTGAAAACTGCACGAAGTAGAGAGTGATATGAAGCACTGTAAGTAACTTTTACCAAGTGTATTGAAATTTGGATCAGGTCAAGCTGTTTTTCTGTCATGCAAGACTGCCCATAATTTTGTCCTTTTTAAGAAAACATGCTTTGACAGGACAAACCTCCTAAAGATGCACACAACTAATTCAGTAATTAGACGCAGAGTTTGTAACTTGTTTTCAGTTGCTGATATTGTTTGTGTCTTTAATTGCTTTCATTCAAGATACATTTTCTTTTGCTGTGAAATAAGGCTTGTAATCAGAAAGCGACATTAAAAAAAGCACAGCAGTGAAACATGTCTGATTTATTCCATGTACCAGTAATGTACAGGAATTTCAAGAGGGATCTATAATGCACCTCTAACTTAAAGATTCTGATTTATAAAGGGTCACAGACTAGCTTTGTAGTTTCAGCTTAGATCTGTCATGCTCTTTGGCCTATAGGAAGACCTGTCTATACAAATTTTTTGAGAGAATGCTTAATACCAAGTACTTTTCGCATTTAGCTTTCAAGACAGTCACATTTTCAGAATATATTAAAAAATACAACTCAGATTATTTGAATGCTTTTTCAATAAACAAACAATAACTCATTAAAGAGGCATTTCCATGTATTCTCCCTTTCAGAGACATTGCTGCAAATTAAAACTAGTTAAAACCCAGTCCCTTCATGAAAATGCACTGGGATCTAAGGGCTTTTTTCTGCCAGAAGTAAAGTAAATGGCACATATGACTTTATATAGTGTTGTAAGCAATTTTTTCCTCATAGTCAACTCTTACATGAGTGAAGTTTAAAAAAACATTAATATTGGCTGATGGTTAATTTCAAGGTTAAGTTTCAAGAAGCTGCTCTTCACACACACCTGCAAATGTAGTCAGCACAGGGTCACCCAGACCTCAGGCTGTACAGCTGTTAGTGCATTATGACCAAAAATAAAGGATGTGTCACATAATAGAAAAGATTTCTAACAGAAACAGAGGCATAAGGTTGAAAATCGTTCTTTCCCTTTTTCAGTACTATGATCTGTCATACATGGAAAATGATGCTGATAAATGTGAAAAGATCTGTATAAGTACATTGAGAACTGGATGTTTCCAATGGTTAATTTTTGTGTAGTAAACATGTTAAAATGTCAAGTTTCCTTTTCCATACTGCACTTCCTCTATGATTTCCAAACTTTATATATGTAAAATAGTTAAAGCTGTATTACCTTTAAATGGAATAATTTTATTACTGATCATGTTGATCAGTAAGTCTGTAATAAAATATTGTGTACCTCATATAGTAAAAATATTTAACCTTTGCTTTCTGTATTACATTTACAGACCAAAATGCACATTACTGTCTACTATATTAAGCATCATTAGCACACCACCTTATTATCCACACATAAGACTCTCTTTTAAAAACAAAAACAAATTTGTGAATTAATTCTCTTATTATATATCACTGTAATACAAAGAATTCTGAAACCTGTCACTGAAATTATAGGCAGTTTTTTCATTAAATAAAAAACAAATATTGTGAAAATAATAATATGTCACATTCAAGTTAGGAAAATGAAAACTAATTCATGGCCTGATCCATCATCATTAAGTCAATCAATTAATAGTAGCACGATAAAGGTTCACAGTAAGTTTCAATTATTAATCTCTACGAGTGCCAATTTAAAGGCAGTCAATTTTTTAACTGCTTCTTCCTGTGCAAACTCTTTTGCAGATAGCCCTGTCAGCATAGTTGCTAAAAACCAAGTGACAGCAGTGCATAACCAGTGCAAACAATACCTACTGTAATTATCTTCATTATTTTTCATATAAATCATTCTCTTCATTATTTTTCAAATAATCTCAAACAATTGCATTTTTTAAAAAACCAACCAACTCATTAAGATTATAAAAGTCCTCTTCTTTGCTTCAAGACCCTAAATTAGGAAAGAATCGTTGCATTTTAAGGCGACTTCAATGATTTTTTTTTTCTAGCAATAAAACTAATAGGAAACTTGAGATACATGATGGATTAACACAATCTTCTTTTCACTTCATAAATGTGATTAACAGCCTCTAGAACGCATCATGCCCTGTAAATACTTATTTGCATCTTCATTGAGATCACATTTTCCTTTATGAGGATACGCTTGAAAGCAATTGCTTATGATGCAGCATTCTCAAGGCCTGTATCAGCGAAACAACATGCTTGACTACAGCAGAAGCCTGAGCAATACTGTGGAAATCACACACAAAAATAAAATAAAAAAAATAAGACCACCTCAATGGTATTATATTTTTCTGAAAACAGTACTATAAACATTATTGTATAGAATATAACATAAAAAAAACAATGCTTCATCACCAACCCAAATATTTGGTTAATATATGTATAATCAGCCTCCGTACTGACCTTTCAGAGCAGTGCATCTCTTTTAAACAGCTTAGATAATTAAAACAAGCTTTGACCAACAGCATGTTAATGTGCCCGTTTACAAGAAAATGCATTCACTTAAGACCTGGTCTTGCTCTCATTTTATTTTATTCTAGACTTCAATAAGAGCAAGAGCAGGCTAATAAAATTTTAAGCTTTACAAACAGCTTCATGATTCAAGTGACAATAAAATAAAGGGATTCAGCCATTACAAATTGCCTTTTCAGTCATGTGGTGTTATCTTCTGAATCTTGAAAGCTGCACTGTAATTGAGTGACAGAATATATAATAATGGGGATCAATGATTCCAAAGCGATTCTAAACTGACTTTAGATCTCATGTCTTATAATATTTGGCGTTTATATAATATTAAGAAAACCACCTTGAAAATCTTTTCCATTGAGTTTTATTTGATGTTTCAAGCATATCTTGGTTTAAAATTTAATCAGTAAATTCTGCAATTTTCAGAATACACACCAATATGAATTTTCTTTGGTATCTATGACAATTTATAGTTTGATGTAAAATAGTACATCACACTATACTATAAGAAATGGTACAAAACGAACCATTTGGTTATCCTTTTGAATCCACTGAGACTGCCTGAAGGCAACAGCTTGGAATTCTGCTTTAGGATGGAAATCCCAATCCCAACAAATTTTTGATGTCAAGTTCTACTGGGATAATTTGACTTCAGTTTCATGTAACTTTGGCTCCTGTTCAATATTTCCTGTCCCTATTCCTGAAGGCTCTGCCAATTCTGCATAAATGGAGATTATCCTTGCCTGTAATGAAAAACACCCTAGGGAAAATATACAGTGAATTTAATAAAAATTATGCCAACTACTCCATAGTCTGTCTAATTTACACCAAGTCCCCCAGCTCAGTCACAGACTGCTATCATGAAACACATTCCAAAATACCACTATTTATGAAGGAGTTTAAAGTTTAAGAAAAGAGTATTTGTAAAAGAATTTTTAAGGGGGAGTTAGTTGCTAAGTATGATTTTAGCAATTATGAAAGTATTTGTTCAGCTTACAGTTTAGAAAACTCAAGATATGCACTGCCCAAATGAATACAGATTGTAGTTTGTAGGATCTTGAAGATTTGCATTACAGTGCATTGTAGATTTTAAAGTGTAACAGTGTAGTTTTTATGCAAGTAGTCACTGCAATATTTTAAATGTTATTCATGAAGGAGCTGAAGTTGTGACAGTAATCATTACATAAACCATTTAACACATTTCATTAAATATTTACATTTATAAGGGCTGAATCAAAAAGGGCTGTTTTTAATTTTTAAAAACTGTGCATGCTCCCTTTTTTGTTGGCCTCTTTAACGTATAACATTCCAGTACTTCTATGATCCATACTCCAAAACCTGCAGAGCATGCAGTTATTGCTAAATACTATATTAAAATATCCAGAAAAATCATTAGCAGAGTTAAAAAATGTATGTCAGGGGTTGCCAATCCCACCTGACCATGCTGTGGTGTGAGTCCCGTGACTCAGCAGAGAGCAATTGTGCACGTTTCTACTGTCTTGCAATGGATAGGGAAGGTACATAGCTGAATAGCATGCAGGCCAGTCAAAATCCATTAAAAAGTGATTATATATATATATACATATATATGTATAACTTGCTTAGGTAACCTGTGTGAAAGTGGTGACACGTTGCTCTACCTGGTTAAAAAGCACCAGAGCTGCATTCTTGATTGCTCCAGCTTGGTTTTACCCCTGTGAGAAGTAAGAATGGTAGGTAGTGAAGTTCAAGACACAGGATCTCTGGCTTTCCTCTTTTTGGAATCTCTAATTCAAACATGGCTTTAACAAAATTAAAACATAGTTATTAAATATTTTATGATCAGTTGGCAAAAAGGGAAATACATACCACCTGAAATGTTCAACAAACTTCTCTACAGAACTTGTTAGTTTATTTTAGAGAAATAAGAAATGCAGAAGCTACACCTAATAATGCGCACTCTGAAATTGTGATGCATAAATAAAAATACAATAAATTAAATTAATGAAGACATGGTTAGCAGATTCAGAAAGTATTACAGTATTTATATAGTGCTTAATGAATATTAACAAAAAAGTTTAGGGTTTTTTTTAATTAATTTTCTAGTCTTCATTTAACTATGTGATTATCTCTTTTGTTTGCAAAAATTTACATACAGTAAACAAAATACTTTGAAGATGTATGTCATCTTCTTCCTCCATTCTCTAATAATGGTGGTAGAACTTAAAGATCTCGATGGAACCAAACCTCCTTAATTTCTGTTCAAATTAAATGTAATGAAGTATCACATCGTTTAAGTTTCTAGTTGTAGATTTAGTATGCTATGTACTTCTGACTCCATAATCTCTTTCTAATTGTTTCAAAAAAGGATAGGATTTGTGACTGGACAGTGGCCTGTCAGTGTATCCAGAGATATGGTTACATTCATTAGTTATCCAAAGCTAGGCCATAACTTCAAGATCTGTGACTTTTAAAGATACTGTCCCAGAACTGGTCAGTTTTAAGAAAGGGGAATTTAGATTGTTGGGTATTTTAAAATAAATGTGATAAAATGAGGATGGAGCCGGATTCTTGTCAGTGGTTCCCAGTGACAGGACAAGCTGTAACACAGAATTTCCATTCAAATATGAGAAAAAACTTCTTTAGGGTGAGGGTGACAGAGCACTGGAACAGGCTGCCCAGGGAAGTTGTGGAGTCCCCTTCTCTGGAGACCTTCAAGACCTGCCTGGATGCAGTCCTGAGTAACATGCTCTGGGCAGTCCTGCTTTAGCAGCGGAGTTGGACTAGATGATCTCTAGAGGTCCGTTCCAACTCTGACAATGCCATGATTCTGTGAAAAAAATCATTCAACAAATTGATCAAATATCTACTGGGCATGTTTTGGCTATGAAATTTATGGAAGAACAATGGTAGTGTATAACTTTTGGGAATGCAATAACTGTGTTCCTTTCTCTTTATTTCACCTAGTCACAAAGGCACTCATGAAGCTTATTAAAAAAAAAAAAAAAACAACCACCAAAAACCAACCAAACATACCCCCCCAAAACTTATTCCTTGTTTTGAAAATTCAGTGGATTAGATGATGAAGAATATTTTTAATTTTATTAAAACCATCTGTTATGATTTCAGAAGGTAATTGGGCAGCCATGCTTCTTCAATCTCGATTTGTACTTATTATAAATATACTGTAGATATAAAGGCTTTTAGAATTCTGACTGATAGAGGCCTGTAGGTATATGTATTTCTTTAGTTGTGAAATAAGCTTTCCATAACTGATGAATATCTTTGAAATTACTTTCCCATGTTAAAATCCAAAACTTTATTTATATGTGATTCAGCTATAATGAACAATTGTTAAGTGGTACAGAAATACAATAAGTAGGAGTCTTATGTTTGGTAAGATTAACATAGTGCATTCATTTCACTGATTAGCAAGCATATTTTATAATAGGAACAGCATCCACAATGCTAACTTTAAACCCCACAAAATTATCCCCTTTAGTTACTTATAATTCTTTTATTATCTTTAAAGTTAATTATCTCGAGTATCTTAATTTCTGATCAGAAATGTTTCTGATGAATAATTTCTGATTTCTTATTTCATTAGTTATTGCAGCACCTCTATTTCCTAATAGTAGGTTTTGAAAAATTCCTCCTTCAAAGTATCAGTGGAATGTTTACTTCTTTCAGGTACTTTCAGCCAACTATTACTCTGAAGTAGTGGGTAACTTTTAAATGAAATAAATGTAATTGTTATGTTTCATCCAGAGAGTTTCCCAAATTTCTGGTGGTATGTGTTAGAAAGATTTGTTAAGGTGTTGGACTTGCAACCAGGTTCTAGAATAGATTCTGACAGATTTGGCAAGTTACTAACTAGCAAATTAATTAGAACATGTTTTTCTGAAAGGAAAAAAAGAAAAAAAGAAAAAAGGAACTAGCCTTCCAAAAAGAACCTTGGTGGCTAGCGTTATATCGTCCAATAGTATATCTGATAATAAAAATAGGAAAAATTACAACTTGTTCCTCATTCACCCACAGTTACAATTTCTAAGTAATTAACTGCTCTTGGCATATTCCTCAGGGGCACACAGACCCTGCCCCACTTCTAGGATGACCTGTTATTGCTGACAGACTTTGAATAATTATTCTGTTCTTATCATCAGTGGCAGTCAGTGAGACACCAGAAAAAAAGTGATTCATTTTACAATTCCTGTGCAGACCTAGCTTCCCAGAGCTTGGTTATTAAATAAAAGGTTATTAAAGGGGATACCTCCTGAAGGTATTTTAAGTGCTAAGTTCTGCCCCAGTTAAGGCAGGAAAAGTTTTGCCCCATCTCTTACCCCTCCTTTTGTAGACCAGGCCTTCTCCTAGGAGGAATGTTGTCTCAATGGTATCCCTTGAGAGGCAAAAAAAAGCAAATTATGGTGTACTGTTCTAGAGAGGTAACAGTGTTCTGGAGAGTTAACACAAGATGGGGAATCTTCACAAATTCCTGTCATGCGTCAGAACATCTGTTTATCAATTACCAAAGCAGGTGGATTTTTATATACATGATAAAAAAGGTACTTTACCCTTTCCCTAAAAATCATCCAGAAGGAATGGAAAAGGACATCCAGAACAGAAAACACAATTAATATAGAATTCACAATTTTCAGGGCACTGGTAAGAAATTCCTGTCTTATTAGATAGTGTTCACAATATGCACACTTGCATTGTACAAATACATGTCAGACGGGTAAACACTAAACCATTGTGTGTGAACAGGACTTGAGGGAAGAACTGTTGTTTCAGCTTTGCAACAGTAGTGATTATTGCATTCTGCGGAAATCTTGAGGCTCCACAGAAGTCCTAAACCTATCCTATCCCCATTGAAGATTTCTCCACAAGTTCTTAACATACACACCAAACATCATTTACTGGCAGATTTTCCACAGTCACCTGAAAATCTCACTTTCAAATTGCCTGTGCACTTTGTGATGTGATGCCTCTTCCTGAGGACATATGGATACATCTGAAGTCCATTAAAAAAAAAAAAAAAGATCCCTTTCTATTCATTACACTCCTGAAACTTCAGGATAGCCTTAGAAGAAAAAAGCATGATACCTGAACCAGGCAAAGACAGAAATGAACAGAGCAATTGCCTTGTGAAAGTCACCTTGAAATTGGTATCATTCAGAATTTCTCAGCACAACAAAAGCTCTTACTCCATTTTCTTGGGTTGTACTTACATCACATATTCACTCAGAGGGCAGGGGAGTTTCTGCCTTTGCATTGCATTTTGGTTTGTCCTCAGCTGTTCTGAGAGCATATCTGGCAGTACACTATAAACTGAACCATTCATTCTATCTTAAAGAAGAAATAAACAAAGAATACCTATGGGGTGAGGTTATTTAACTTACATCGCTCCAGCGACACGCCTTACAGGACAAACCCACAAGCACTGTAGCAGAGAGGGAGGTAAAGATGCCAGGAAATCAGGAGCAAGGTGTGGATGGGAACTTCCCAAGCCAGCTCTGAGGCTAACGTGTCACATAAATAACCACACACTTAGCATCCACACAGCTTATATGCCTCCCAACTTCCTAATGCATATTACAAACTTTAAAAAAAAGTAACATATTCAGGAAATTTTTAGGAATGTAACAATAAGATGAAGTTACTAGGAAGGCACTTATCACTGTATTTATCAAAACTAACCACAAGGAAAGCAGAAAATTTATAGTAAAATGTCATTTTAAAGAGCAACAGAATATACCAAAAGACTTAGATGATTTTGCTGGAGGTTGATTGGAAAAACAATTAATTTTTATTAGATCAGCTTAGATGAAAAATACTTAGCTCAGACCCAGAGTCACTTAGAAAGCTTGTGTTCTGATACTAGTTGATCTCATGAACTGTATCAATTTACACTTCCTGAATCTCTTAAATTCTTAAATTGCATGAATAGGCACTTCCATACTATCTATACATCTGTATTGAAAATGTTTGTCACAACTGAGCAACTCAGATGGTTGCTAGAATATCTTGCTCTTAATCTTACAGTTGTTATGCAGAGCTACCTTCTTTGCAGTTGCAAGTAAACACACGCTTTTTATGTTCCTTCATGTTCTTTAGCAAAAACCCCATACTGTGATTAACTGGATCATGACTATCCATTAATGTTATGTGGTATAGTGTGGTATTGCATTACAGCATTATTTGCAAATATGGCAGCTACACAGCAATGATACAGTCATGAATGCAGGGCTTCTTCATGGAAGAACTTCCTTTATGGTTAAACAACCCTTTTTCTATTAATGAGTTATCACACAACATCGTATCTTCTAATCTCACTGAAAACATCTTTATCCATGGTTCCTGATCCCTGAAGCCTCAGAGTTCCCGCATTCCTAGTGGCATGGGACAGCATTATACTCTACCAATGCATTTATTAACTTGTCATTCATCATTACTCCAACATACAAATTTTTCCTCGAATATCACTATCACTTCATGATCACTTTGAGCCACTTATATTTTGAGGTACATGGCTTCTGATTTTCAGACCAACTTCTGTCTCTGCAGAGTAACAATAGCATAATGCTTTGAAGTAAACTGTTTCCACATGCATCTATATTTCAAGATTTTTCTACTCTCCAGGATAACTTGAAATACTGCTTTACCATGACATTGATTGGTACCTGAATTACTTCAATTCAGCGAGCCATAGTCTCTGAACCTAAAATCTGTATGAATATTACTCACACAACTTCTTAGATAATCCTGAATACATCACTGATTTATGAAGTCTCGGGGTTTATTTTTACAACTACCTACCTTAAATATAGAAATTTTTTTTTCTCCACTTATACATGATTGGGTATGTAAATCTATACACTTTTGATTGTTCCTTAGCCATCTGCAATATTCTTATTCCATATATAGTGATCGCATTATAGGTACTATAGAAAGAATGCTTTATGAAATGTGTCCTAGTCCTAAAACCTCATCAAATTGTGAAAGAGATAATCATATTTAAAATTATACATCTTCCAAATGCTAATAAAAAGAGTATTAAAAATGTAAATTCAAAGGACCCCTTAGTATACTGTCACATAATATATTTTTTCTTTAATTATAATTACATAAAATAATAAAATAAAAAACATATTTACATGTGATAAAACATTTTTCAAAACATTTATAAATACATAATTAAGAAATACAAAAATGCATGACTACAATTTAATCATTAAGATACAAAAAAATCCTACCTGTTTGCTTTCTTCCAGATCAGATTCGCTGCTAAATTCTTCTGTATTTAAATTTTCAAAGTCTGATTCTCCAACTGCAATTGGCACTGTCACAGTGAGGCCTGGGTTGTTTATGAATGACATGTAATCATTTTCATCGATTACATATTTTTCCACACTGCTGCCTGTGCCTACACCACTGGTGGTACCATTCCCGTCTTTAAGATAATTCAGATCTTTGCTTATTTCAACAGCAGTATGATTGGAAATGCAGCTGTCTTTCTTGTTGTTTAGCTCTTCAAGTGCTTTGATTTCCTCTAAAGCTTTCTGCTTTCTGATGAAGGCTTTTTGGATGAACTCCCGTATCTTTTTTTTAACATAATCTATTCCCTTCTGAATCCTTGCCACAGCAACCTGGAGATTGTTCATTTCATTATCATCATCAGTAGCAGCAAGGTTGTCTGAACTAAATGAGCTCAGCAGCAAGGCCAGAAACAGGTTCAATACCTAAAAGATGAGAGAATACAGCTGTACGGTAAATACATACATATAAGTGAGTATTTTTACAGGATACTGTCAAATAGCACATATTGTTTTGAAAAACAACGTTCACTGATTTTAGGCAACCATTTAGCACCTTAAATGACAAAATATCTCCTTATTTGTTTTGATCAGTATTCATTCAGAAGATGAAAACAAAGCTAATACCTAGTCATTTTTATACTTTTTGATCTTTATTTGGAGCAACATGGTTGCTTAGGCTATGAAAAAAAAGTTAGAAAAATTTTAGCCATACACATTCATCAGAGGTTTGAAAGGCTTCTAAGTCACTTAAAATCACTGGAATTTACGTAGAATTAAATAAGCATGAGATGTAAAATTAGATAGGTTTCTACAATTCAAGTATTTTAGAAAGGTAAATCAGTTAAGGCTAAAATAACCTATGTAAACTTTCGAACTACTATTTGGAAGATTATACCATGAGACTGCAAATTTTTGTTAATTTTGGGTTTAAATTATACAAAGCTTGTCATAAAGGGATAAAAGGAGAATTTAAAAATTAATTTTACACTTTAATCTCTCATATTTATAATAATCCTGTGTTGTTTGTAATTGGATGTTTTTCCTTTTTCACTTGGTGGAAAATGAAAATTTTATTTGCTGTTAATTCAAAAATAAAATGGATTTCTTTCATCAGCAGGTAACAATCTTAGCATCAGTGCTGCCTGAGAACTGTGGTTTATTGCCTCAGAATTCAAACATCATTACTCTTGTTTCAATATAATCTCCTATAAACTGTACTATATCACTAAAGCTTACAAGCAATTAATCATTTCATACTTTCAGTCTGGCATACTACTAAACATCAATAGTCATCATTATATGGCAAAATGACAGAAACAAATGTCCTCATAGTTAACTGTGTTAGGCCTCTCATTTTTACTGTCCATGAGATATAATTCTGCAGAGACTCACAATTCTGAGAAAAACCCTGAATGTAAAAAGACTCTTTGGACAAAGAAGACAACATGAATCTGAAACAGTATTTCTATGCTGAAGCTAGTACTGAAAAAAAAATAGTAGAGCAGGTTACTGATCATCTTCAGCTGATCTGCTGATATAATGACTCTTCTGCACTCTTCTGCTGATATAATGACAAGATTGCAAGATCATGTGAACAACGAGGATACAAACATGGAATTCTATTTGATAAAAACTTAAATCACATTAAAATGTGTCACTAAAGGAAGAACACTTTGACAAGTAAAGAAATTCAGTTTTTAGACTTACCAATCAGAATGAACTACAAAGGTTAACAGTAAAAGAAATTTACAAATAATCCTGATTTCTAGGGAGTTCTCACCGATTCAATACTTACATACTGAACCTTTGGTATTTTAACTTGTCAGCTTGCATTAAAATTTCTCTATAAAGGTTCCTTCTATAATTTTGAGTTAGAAACTTTCAAGCATATTTTTAGAACGTCCAATCACTTTGTATTTTGTATTTGTTTTTTACACCTAGATACACCAAAAATTTCAGTACTTAAATCAAGAGATTCTGTATAAGAAAATCTACATTATATTTTATTAAGTCAGAAGTATAAGTGCTGGAATTAGCTGTAATTGGTGTAAGAAAATCTGTTAGATTTTCTTCTTCCAAAGAAGTACCTGCCCAGGAGCTGGTACAGCACAAGCTTTATTATTTCAAGAGGAGTTAGGAAGACATTTGGATTTAAACAGCACCTCTAAATTAGCTGCAGCATTCCAATGATAGGGGTTTTGATTCAACATTTTGGTATATTCCTAAATTCCTGGACCCATAATGAGAACACTTCAGTGTATGGAAATAAGTGAAAAGGGAGAGAAGGGAATCATCATATGTTTTTACCCCAAATCTAGCACATTCAGATTTATTTTTCAATTCTAAATGCAAGTATGACAAACATTCTTATTGCCTGGCTGTAAGTTAAGTACATTTTGCATCAGAATTAATGTTTAAAAATGTTCATCACATACCACTAGGTTTCCAATCACCATGACCAGCATAAAAACAATAAGGCACATAGTTTGGCCTGCAACCTCCATGCAATCCCACATCGTTTCTATCCATTCTCCGCACAGGACTCGAAATACAATCAGGAAAGAGTGGAAAAAGTCATGCATGTGCCAGCGTGGAAGCACACAGTCACTGGAGATCTTGCAGACACATTCCTTGTAGCTTTTCCCGAACAGCTGCATCCCAACCACAGCGAAAATGAAGACAATGATGGCCAGCACCAGGGTCAAGTTCCCCAAAGCCCCCACCGAGTTGCCAATAATTTTAATCAGCATGTTTAGAGTTGGCCAAGATTTTGCTAGCTTAAAAACTCGAAGCTGAAAAGCAAAAACAGAGGAATCATTAGTTTTAGTTATGAAATAGAAGCTAGGTTCAAGTTGTGCACTGGAGCATATCAGTTTCTGTAGATTAATTTGTTCTTCATGAGGAACTTACTTTAATGGAAAGAAGAGAGCATGGAGTTTGGTGGGTGCCTAAACTAGTGTTCAGCATTTCATCTTAGTGATGCACATAGGAAAAAACCCATAATTTCTGTTTGTAGCACGTTTGATGTTTAAATTTTTAAACATCCACTTACAGATGATTACTGAACAATTCTTAAAGGCATTTTAGAACTTTGTACTCTTTTCACCACCTTTGCTACACCCTCTTTGCTAGCTTAGTTCCCCATTTCCCTCAGCACTACATTAGGTCTGGAAGAAGCTAATTGGCTTAGTTAGAGGGCAGTTTTTGAAGCAACAATTTGATGCTGATATTGTGATGTCTGTTCAAATAATGAACAGTAACTTAAAAATAATATTCAGTTGTCAAATTATGGTATGTGAAGTTGGGTACCATTGCAACTGGTGTTAATAAACTAAGTCATGGTTTCCTGCTCTATGTATCATGAAATAGCCCAGGTTTTTAAGTAATGTGGTAACTATTGGTAAGACAGACTTTTAGATCATGAATCATGCCTCCAGTAAACGTACCTATAAATTAGTTTGTGTACAATACTCTTTGCTAGAAGCAAGACATTTCTAGTATAAGCTCAATAATATTTCAATTTAAGTGTTATCCTAAAGTCAGATTGTTACAATTCTTTGTTACAAGTAATAGAGTTACTAAATGTGTATTCTGAGTGCCATTAAAATTAATGTTGTGAGGAGAGGATCTACTTAGGGGCTTTATGAGTAACACAAAGTAATGTTTGCAATATAAAGAATAAACACATTATGATTCTTTATGCTTGTGGCAATATGTATATTTTTACATATATTCAGCTTTGATGAATCTTAATGAAATTACTATAATGAAGATTTACAAAATTTGCAAAAGGTAGCATTTAGTCTTATGCTGGCAAAGGATATTAGTAGGGTAGCATATGAATAGGATCATTTGATACCAAAAGATATCAAAGGATAGCAATTGACAAGCACCTTAAACTTGTACTTATTGAATATAGCTTGTGAGTTAGAAATTTAGGAAAAGTCATGTGATTCACTTAAGTATATAATATATCTTTATAATACTGGTAATTATTACAGGTATTAGCACATTTTTTGAGTGAAAAAATTGTATGCAAGTATTTAATTATCAAGGTATTTACCAATCTGAATGACCGAAGAACAGATAATCCTTCAACATTTGCAAGACCAAGCTCCATTAAACTAAGGCTAACAATAATACCATCGAAAATATTCCAGCCTTCTTGGAAATAATAATAAGGGTCCATGGCCATTATCTTTAGTACCATTTCTGCTGTGAATATCCCAGTGAATACCTAAAAGAACATGTAATTAATTAGTTGAGTTGTCACAAAAAATGTACATACCTGAGTAATTTTTTTTTAATCCAGACTGAGTTCTCATACCTGTTACTTTTATCTGTTATTATAAAAAAAAACTGATTGCTATCTCCAGATGGCATCTAAGTGTTTCTAAACACTGAAAACTGATAAGTAATAGCAAAATACTCTATCAGGACAGATACAGGAAGGCAGAGGTTTGATACACCTATTAAAGAGCTATTTACCAACCTGTCAGCAGCTCAGCTCGAGTTCATATTTGATATGTGCAGGTGACGTGACATGATCCAGTGTTTTCAGTCCTATTTCTACAGGATAGTCCCAGTAAAGCAATAGAAAAATTGGCAGCATTTTCTTTTCCTTGCTCACAGTCTTAAGCAAAAGTGTTAGAATAAACTCTCTTAGGTCAGACTCTAAAGACTTTCTAAGGTCTGCCTTTTAGGTCAGAGTTGAAAAGTATGGGTGGAATAGGCAGGGGAAGTTGGAGTTTCTTGTACTGGGCTTTTAAAAAAGATATAGAGGTTTCATGCACAGATACTGTTCTGTGGGATAGCTGTTTCCTTTTGGGAAAAAGAACTTCATGGTGATAATGTTCTTTGAAATATCTGGAAATAGCAAGTGTGAAATTATCAATGCTGCTTAGTGTTTCAAAGTCCAGAATTTAACCCAGCACTTTATTGCAATGAGTAGTGATCAGTGGTTTGTGCAGCATAATAACAAAGTTTTGAAGCATAATACAAAACCACTAAAAATATATGAAAATTCTGCACAACACTCAAAGGATACTCTAAATAATTCCAAAAGTCTACTAAAGTGCATTAAAGTACTCTACCATTGCCTTGTGACAGTTCTTTACCCAGCTTGTTCTCAGTCCTCCTACAGCAACTTTTATGGAAGCTAAGCTGACTTTTTACAATACTATATAGCTACACTCATAATTTCCTCCCAGTTTAAGAAGATTAGGAGGTGGATGTAATGCTGAGGAAACATTCACTGTTGTCAACATGAAAATATTAAAATTTGAAGTTTATTCTTTGGAGAAACTAGAAATAGAGCAAGGAACACAATCCTATTAACTTGATATATGAGATGTTATCATATAATCAGAAGAATGTAGGAGATATTGCTATGTAAGGTAAAGAGAATACAACAAAGAAGATAATTCTTGACAAAACCGTCATATTTGTCAGAATAACTGAAAAAAGCAATCAAAAATATTTCATTGTAGAGTATTTCCTTCATAAAATAACCCATCCCATCTGCAAACCACTTTTTCTTGAGCATAACTGCATTCTCAAATGCACCAACATTTTTTTAACATAAGTAAATTCAAGTTTACTTGTAATAACTTAGAACTTTTGAATACTGAATGAATTTTAGTATTATGCAAATGAATCATTGCACTTTAGAACTTTCTTCCTTCTCATTAAAATGCTACAGAAAAGGCAGTCATATTTATCATATTTAATTTATCCTCAAACAGACCGTGATGTCACAAGCAAAGAGTAAATTAACATATTTTGAATCAAAATCACAAAATTAAGGTTAATAGATTAATGCAGCGAGGAATAGAGAATTTAATTGAAATCAGCAGGAATAGTGTTCACTGCATGTATATAATCCTAATGAAGGACACCGGATTGTTATAGATGTTGTTAGAAATGTGACTGTCGCTAATATGATGTTGGAGTTAAAAAAAATAAAAGATATGGGAAAAGGAAGAATAACTTGTAAGTATAAATGATTGGAAAGAAATAATTCTAACGATACGACACACCAGTGTTTTAAAGTACAATATTCTGTAATCTGTGATGAATATAAGAATATGCCATCAATGTCCAGGGCAAAGGGAACTCTAATGTACACAAGAACACATAAGCAGTACATTCAATTTTACTTCTATTTAGAAAGAAATCATAGAAGGATGTATTACCAGTACAGATAAGGAGAATGTTCAGACTTTAAAAGATACTATGACTGAGAAATGTATTACTGCTCCATTTAAATATTAGCAGACTTTTGAAAACTAATCTGTTTGAATGATTAGTTCAGAACACTTGGTTGGTTTTGATTTTCAGGACTGCGTGCTGTGTGAATCAATCCAGACCTATTGGTAGTTATGTGAGCTAGCAAGAAATTAGAAATGTATGTATCTTCTTTTGAAACAAACACTTGCCAGGTTCAGTCCTCTGCTTCCTGAGCATTGGAAGCACATGGAGAGAAACAGACAAGAACATTTAAGTTATGTTATGCCACTTTTAGAAAAGGAATTACATATATCAGTGAATGTCTGGATCAGGTTAAAATCGGGAAAGGCATCACTAATAAACTTACATATACGAGGGGCTTTTTGTTAGAGAATAAATACAAATGTAGCTTTTTATGTATTTTTATCAATTTCTTACAGAAGAACAGTATTTTCTGTGATGGAATATCAGTACCATACTAAAAATTACATAACCTACCTTAACATTTTAAAGAAAAAAAAACAAGGTAGATCCCAAGAAATCTAAGAATCCAGTTAAGACTGCACTTCCACATATATTCAGTTATTTAATTAGTTAAAAATAGATTAATGAAAGTTAAAGGCTCTAGCAAAAATAACTTCATCTATGAAAATAATATATACAGTTTCTAAACTTACTGTAAAAAACAACCTGGAATAAATTTAAAACCAACACAGTGCATTTCTTTTAGAAAAGAGTATTTTTACACCAAGCAGTGCATGAGAAAACACTTACCAGGTTCCCCACAGAAAGGACACTGCTAAACTGTTCTGTCATTGGGTAATGTTCCATGGCCATAAACAACGTGTTTAAAACAATACAAATAGTTATAGCAAGATCAACAAATGGATCCATCACAACTAAATTGACGACGTGTTTTACTTTTAACCATGGGCTCCAGCAATCCCATATCAAGAAAGTATTTGCAAATCTGTACCAGCATGGCGGGCATTTCTGCCTGGATTCTTCAAGCTCTGCAAAAAAAAGAAATGTTTTCAGTTGATAGAAACTGCAACTGTATAAGAAATTTTCAAAGTTAAATGAGAATTTTTAAAATAAGAAAACAGGCATTCTGTACATTAAAAATACTGACTTAAATAAGCACGATAGGTATGCACACTGAGTCATTTTAGCTGTTATGATATTGTAGTGGTTCAGTGTAGTAGCAAAATACAAACCATATACATCAGCTCACTGACAATGGACTCATACTAACTTTTAAAATCTAGAATTAAGGGATCTACCGTACTCAGTTTCCATTAAATAAGCAAAACTATTCCAACAATGTATGCTTTTTCATATAGCATGTATTGTATTTTTTCATCTTTGATATACTTAGAAACCTAAGAAAGTTTAAGAAATGCTTAAGAAAGGTAGTTCGTGTGCATTGGCACGGGTTGATTACAGTTGGTTGTCTTCTTTAAAACTGTCTTCTTCATTCCTGTTTCCTATTGTCTGTCCTTGCATTTTAAGTCTAAGGGAAATGACTGTTCCAGAACATCACTGCCTTTATCATAGCAATTCCTGTGTATCTTAATTGATTTTTCCTGTTGATGTCTTATAGGAAGAATTCTATGGGGCTTGGCAATCCCCTGGCTATGACTATTTATAGTTAGTCCACTCAATAAAGTAATATTTTGGAAGGTGTCATGAAAAATAAATGACTAAGCATTTAGAATGTGTAAATAATCTTTAAAATGCTCAAAAGCCTTTTGTATCTGATGTTCAGAGATTCTACATATCCAGTGTTACATTTACAAAGGAAATTCTGTAAAAAATTGCTCTGTACATGTAGTTAGCAGAAATTCAGTGAACTGCCTGTCAGATAAAATGCATCAGATACCTTCCATTGTGTTTGTAAGTATGCTGGCTATACTCATTGCTCTTTGTCTTGCAGCAGAATCTTCCAGCATTTCCATGGAAATCTGATAAGAACTCAGTCTTCTTTTTCTTATTTCTGTTTCTGTAGTCGTGCCCTGTAAATGGAATACTGAGGAATTAAGCCATCCTTTTCAGCAGCCCGCTAACAGTATTCACCGATAAATATTGTAGTGATAATCTGGTATGCTCTGTGCAGCCTACTAGAATTTTCATACACATTGAAGGTTTTTGTGTAATTTCCTGTAGGAATTTCTTTGTTCTTTATTGAGGAACTCAGTGGGAATTTTGTACAGGGATAGGAATAATCAACTAGGGGACACAATACCAAGGCAATGTGGGACCAAAGGTCGTTCTCATTTAAATGACTGAGCGAAAAAAATTTTTGCTAGGTATCATTTTGCTAGTGATTATTATTATTACTCTTTCAAGAAAAAATGATCCAAGTTGAAACCTGTCACCTTAATTTCCAGTAGCTAGTCATGTTAAATAATTAAAGTGTGAATACAGAAAGAAGTGAACTATTATTTAAGAAAGTAACCTTGATATGAGAAATATGAGTAAAATTCTAGGAATTAATTATCTCTCTAATACTTTGTACTGCATTCCTAACTTGATAAGCATGGTTGGAAAATGTTATATGACAGAAAAAAAAAATCACATCTTATTTAATATTTCTCCTACCTAATTCTCACCCACAGCAATACTCATACAGAATTTATAATATATAATATATATAATATATATATAATTTATAATATATTTATAATATATTATATTTATAATATATTCTTGCAATATATTCAGTTTTAAGTCGTCTCTGTTTTGTATGGCTTCTAATTATCTTTTCAAAGCTCTAACTGAGTCACTACTCAGTAGCATGTAGACATCCTTGGAGTTGCTTTGCTTTTCTTCCAGAGTGTGGCCTAGGGATCTGAACACAGGATTGGGATAAAAATGTTCCTAAATCTTGGTTTCTGCTATACTGTCGATTCTGTGATTCACGCTAACCACTCACTCTTTTTCTCATTATTCTGTCCCCATCAGAAAAGGAATAAAAAGGCCTGCAGAACTCATAGTATTTTAGGGTTATCTTACTGTGAAGATGAAAAAAACATTTTGGGCATTGACTAGTACTGTTTCTTTATAGAAGACTCTTCAGTTAAATGGCTAAATCTTTTTTCAGCTGACTGTATTTCTGAAATAGAACTATATACGCATAACCTCTGAGGTAATCTGATTGAAATTCTAGTATAAAGGTCTATATCAAGATAGGAGAGAAACAAAAATAAAAAGAAATGTGTAAGAGTAATGAAATCTCAATATTTGAAAATAATTTCAGGTTAAATACAGTTCTATTATAGCCACAAAGATACCATACTGAATCCATATTAAAATACTATGTGTGAAAAGTTTGCTTTTTCAAAGTTTGAAAGAATATCTTAGCTTACAGAGGTCTGAAACTGAGACTGAAATGTAATGTAATTGCAAAGGTACACAGGAACTGTACATCTTTTTCTCATGAAAGTTATAAGAAAAATTTCTTCAAGATAAATTCAGTAAGGGGTATTTCTATTAACTATCATGGGAGTAGTAACTGCATTCTGCTCAATTTTGCAGGTATTTTCCTATACATATTTCCAGGTTATATCCTTAGTTATGCATCAAATGTCTGTCTTTGTTGATAAGGTGAAACTATGTACAAAATGTCAAATTCAATTTATGGGTTTTTTTCCTATGTACAGATATCTTGCTGAAGACAAGGATAATACACTACTTTACTGAGGCTCAGACACAGAAGGTTGAGGACTTTTTTTCCCTTATGTTCTGTTCTTTAGAAACTATTGCATGTTATTTCTCACAGCTCAAAGAAATTACAAGGCATGCAGAGGTAAGCAGTAAGAAAAAAATCCATGCCTGAACCAAACTGTAATAATTAATAGCTCACTTATAATTACCTCTGGTATAAGCTGACCAGTAGGTGAAGTTAGAGTTGAAGGTCCTCCAACCAAGGAGACAACTCCATTGCAATCCACAGTGCTGTGCATCTTCCCATTTACTGGAAGCGCTGGTACCATTCTAGATGACACACTCGCCTGACTAATATTACTGTTGCGCCGTTCTCCATGTCGATTTGGAACAAAGAGGGAATCTCTTCTGCTCTCATTGTCTTCAAGAGTGCTGTGCTCATCGTCAGCAAAGTCATTTTCAGATCCTATATCCTTTGCACGACCTCTGAAACTGAAAATGCTTGTTTTGCTGTTGCGCCTTGGTGAGAACAGGGAACCACGAATGCTTAGCAAAGACTGTAAAATATTTAAAACAAACCAAACAAAAACAACATGAGAGATGAAGTTCCAAGTTCTTGGCTTTTCAAAGAATAGTTACAGTGCTGGGAGGATAGTCACTATTTTCTTCAATAGTATCAGCGGGTCCAGTAGGCGAATGTGCTCATCAGGGGACCTGAAGTTGTGGGTGAAAAGTCCTTTTTAAGATTATGTAGCTGGACTGAGGAAAAGTTGTGTAGAAGACATAAGGAAGGTTGGATATTTTTGAGCAGAGAAGGTAAGTTGAATTGGTATGGACCCAGGACCATGCTAAAGACAGTTTTCAACACATATCAAGGTTTTGCAGATATTTGTCTTTTATTCCTTCTACTAAAGGACAAAGCTAAAAATCTTGTACTTTTCTTCCCTTCATCCCCTGGATTCCTAGGGATAACAGCTGGTAATGCTCACTGATCATTGTTTTCTATTCTGTTTGCTAGAGGCAGAAGTGGTCTTAAGTTTTGTATTAAATTCAGTCTAAGTTGATGTAAAGAACTTGTTTGCCCCCTTCACAATAGGCTTCATAGTGTGGGAGCAACATATGCAGTACTCTACAACCAGAAGACAGAGGCAACAGCTTGGGGAATCTCTGGTGGTACAGTGTGAACATGAAAAGTAGCACTTGTGCAGAGCCCTCCGGGGGCTATAGCAGGCTGCACACCCACCAGAAGGTACCACTTGGCCATCAGGCAGCTCAAAGCAAGCATTCACTGGGGACACAGTTACCTAAAGACATCCTCTTACAAATGAGAAAAATAAATCAGTGGTTGTTGGTAATTCATCTTTTAATTACAGTAGAGGCTGGTTAATGGAATGTTCTTCTCCCTTGCTACATATTTTATTAACAGCATTCATGAATAAATAAAATGAGTACTAATTGTGGAAAAAAGAAGCCTTGCATTAAGCTTTCTTCAGTTCTGCATTTCTACAAATCTTCGCAGCTTGGTACATCGAAAACCTGATTTGAGATAATTCTCAATTTTTCACTAGTTTTGCAGGTGAAAAGTATTTATGTGTAATAGCAGTGCTTTTATCCCAGGATAATTAAAGTGAAAGTGACAAGTGCAGTATAACATAAAACCCTATATTAATACTGTGAAAACCAAACACTAAATACATACATACGTGTGTACATATATGTATACATATGTATCCCCTGTGTATGCATACTCAGATTTATAAATACCAACATATAATGTGTGTACTGAACTGGTTATAAAGGCTGGCAGGTGTTTACCGTTTTAAGATGTATTTTTTCTGCTTTTACAGCTATACCAAATTTTAATAATTTGGGCTGAAATTTTCTATGCTGGCTGTCAGCCTCAAGCTGAGTTACTTGAAGAATATCAGCCAAATGGGTTTGCTAAGCCATTTATGCAAACTTGGCTGGAGAAAAAGTGCTGTTTTGCTTATGTTGGAAGACAATTTTATCTAAAAACAAAGGTCTGGCTGCTATAGTGCAGGACACTGAATTCTGACAGAGTGGTAAACTAATTACTGCACCCTTTGTACATTTCTTTGTAAATGTATTTGGCCAACATATAGTCCTTCAAAAAAATCACACACTCACTAGGTTTCATCTGACTACCACTGCTACCCTTGGTTTTTTTAGAGAATGTTTCCATGGCTGCTGTTTTGTTTGTTGTCCAGGCTTTCCAATATGTGTTATCATTCTCTGAGCACAGCTAAATGGATCAGGCCCCTCAGGGACTTAGGAGGAGTAATGCCTGCTCTGAAAGTCCCTGCTGGATTGAGACAAAAAATGTAAGCCAAAATGATGGCAATTCTAATACATGTAGAGGCAGAAATATATATGCCTACACGCTCCTGGAAAGTAAGGTCAGAAAGGAAAGTTTGATTTCTCTTGCAAGCTTCATCATTCATTTGCACATGAAATAATATTTCAAAGGACAAAGCTTCTACAGGAGCCAACTGGGCAGATTATCTCCCTTTACCATTCCACCACGTTCTTTCATGCTCTGCCACCCTGTTTCACCAGGGAGCAAACTGCACAGCTAAGAAGGGAAACCAGTTCTTCCTTTACCAGTTCTGTGCCCATAATCCTCCCACTCTTATGGTAGCTCTGTTTTATTTCAGTTATATGCAGACAGTGTATGCCCCAAAGCATTTTTACAACTACAAAACCAAATACCGAGATAGTCTTTCATTAATAAATTATTTACTTGATACAGGTCTCTCATTTAAAAAAAAAGTATTTCAGATGGTCACTTATTTCCTCCCTCTTTGTAATTCATGGTGTCTCAAGATAAGCTGTTTCCTGTCTATTGCACCATCATTTCTTTTTTTTTTTTCAAATTTCAGACATATGCAGTATTTTTTTTCCACTTGATTTTAATGGATTTTAATTATTTATTCTGTAACATGAATTCACATTTAATTTTAATTCTATCAAAAGTCATTTGAAATTCCTTGCTTTCCTAAGCTGCTTAAGTTTCTGTGGAAGTTTCACAGTTCTTCATGACAATTGCCAGGATGAAAGCTTTCTGAGAGTTTCAGAGTATGAAAAAAGACATCCAATATTGCTTTACTGTATGTTAATAAAGCTACAGAAAGCTTATTGTCTATTGAATCTGTCTCAAATGCTCCTCCCCTTAGCATACACACTTCTATATCAAGAATTTAATATGAAGATCATACATTCCTCAATCAGTGTCTTCACCACAAGCATATCAAAGAGCATCAGGGAATTTAGACTAGACAATGGAGAGGCCTATTATCAAGTTGTTAAAGCACAAGATTAGCTGTCAGAAAGTTCTTTCTACTCAGAATTTGTCAGTGACTCTTTAATCTGCTCAAGTTACTCACCATCCTCATCTATGAGGTATGGAAACTTACATATATATTTGAGATGGAACTGTGTAGTCTAAGATTAGATCTTTGGCTGCAGCTCCTTTGCATCAGCCTGACTCAAAGCCCATTGCAATTAATGAAAGATTTTTTGGAGTAGCTTTGACCCAAAACTAATAGTACATTTTATTAGACTGGAAATACACTTTGACTGTTACTCAAAGGAGTTGAGATAGATTTAATAATTTGTTTTTCTTACTCTTTTGTTTTTGTTTCTTATCCAGAGAACAACCTGGTCATTCTTCTTAATTGTAATAAATATGCCTTTACTTCCTTAGAAATGCAAATGTATCTTTTTCAGGTCAGGCATTGTCCCTTACACTTGACTAATTACTGAGGCTTTGTCTTAAATGAAGCTTTCCTCCCCTTAGTGCATATATTTCAATGTGAAGTATTTCTGCCACAGAATCTCGTACTTCACATCAGTCTGGAAACTAACACACTTTATACGAACATTAAATAGGATAAATGTTGGTAGTTAAATATGGGTAGTATTGGTAGCTAAAAGTCATCTGTTGGCTGAGACCAGACATGATCATTTTGAAGAGATGCATTTTGAGTGATTTTTCTACAAATACTGTAACTCTGTGTAGACTTAAAATAAGCAAAGGTATCCTTAAGCAACAGAAGAGATCCTTTGATTTAAGGGAGTGGAGCTTTTAAGTTAGGATTAAACTTCAGTTTAATAGTTTAGGTCCTTCCTAAACTATTGCTTTCTATGATTGCAATGATTCTCCATCTTGTATAATGAATTTCTAATGAAAAAGAACATTATGACTAAATTCTTATGAATATAATCCCAAACAATCCCTACATATTTTGTCTTTATTGTGGAGTACTAAAGCTACTTTTCTCATTATCTACCATTTAAATAAGCTAATTAAGGAAAGCAATAGAAACTAATGGTAGTGTGGAATTTCCTATTCAGGATATTTTATGCTGGGGTCTGCTAACAAAAATACATATTTGTATAGTTTTGGAATGGATGCAGAATAGAGGACGCATGGTTGATTAATGTAAATATATGAATACTAATCAAAGAACCTTTGATTATTTCTCCAATCTACCAGATACATCTTCAGATATAAATTTTCAGAAATGTTTTAATTAAGTTTACAGTTATCCTTACTACGTTCCTTTTATCCCTCTGCTAATAGAATGGGTCAAACTGCTTCAAACTAACACTGTTAATGTTACTACCACTGCTTCTTTCCTTCACTCATCTTTTACATAACATCCAGTACATAAAGCTGCTGTAATGTCAGTCAAAACCAATTAGAGTAGATGAGCATGCTTTAATAAAAAAAAAGGAGTGCAGTACCTGGTGGGGAGATGTGAATTTTTTTTCATATGTCAACTGACTTCCTTCTGCGGAGAAGCGGAAACTTTTCCTTCTGATACTATCTTCTGACTCTGACTTGGGGAACTGATCCATATCTCCTTTGTTCTCTGCTTCAGACATTTCTTTCTGTCTTCTTTTCTTCCTTCTGTTTCTTCTTTCTTTAGCACTTTTTGAGCTCAACTTCGATGCTTCTGAAGAGCTTTCCAAGAGTTCTCCTAATCCCCCTATACCACTGAAATCTCTTGATGCAACTGATGCTGCTGCTACTGCTGCTGTTGCCTGTCAGGTTACAAAGCAAGGTATTAGTCGGCCAAAAATGAACAATTTTATAGGCTTTGATCAACTGTTTTTATTAGCACTGTGGTAATACTGTTGGTTGTACTCGAGGGTTTGAGTATGTAAATATACTCACACAAATTGAACTGAAGATAAACTATTGAGTTGTATAGCTCCTCATTGTTGAGTAGCATAAGCTACTTGAAGCATCAACTTCTGCATCACTATTCCTTAAAGACTTGATGCACAAGACACTGATCTAAAATTATGGCAGTCAGAGAAGCATAAATACAGGGCTTTCTCATGTATTTCAGAGCTTCTTCCCCATTTTCTCTTGAGAAAAGCCCTACATCGTGCTCAAATTCAGCTGGTTCCTTCTGAGTCCTTACCAAGAGAATTAATTCCTAACATCCACCGTAAGAGTTAATGCATCATAATCCAACTAGCAGCCTGCAAATAGTTGAATCCAGCCTTTCCCTGCTGTCTTCACAGCAAGAACACTCCCCTCACTTTCCTCCTGCCTTCAGTGGCAACGGGCACACCCTCTAGACAAGTCTTCAGGCTCTCCTCCCCTCCCTCTTCATGTTTCCCCTCCCATGGTTCTCACTGTAACAGCATTCTACGGCTTCATTACAGATACACAGAGGTACATTTATTGCCTGTTGCTGCTGCAGCCAGAGAGCAAAAAAGATGTAGGTTTCTTCTCTGATGGAAAGGGATGAGATTGCTTAGGAGAGCAAAGAGCCATCCCAAAAACTCAGAACCAGTACCTTCAAGTACAACGATCAGCCTACCTGATTTAGTTCATTAGGGAAACCAGTTTATTTAGTCATCAAAGTAATGAATAATTCAGAATGCATCCAGTACTCTTCCTAGAAAGAACTCTCTGGGAGATTGCTATGAGGTTCTGCAGTGCAAAATACGTTTGGGAGGCTGATGGTCTGCTGTGAGCTTACAGAAAAGGGTGGCATGAGAAATGGTAAGAGACTAAGGTTATGTAATAAAGATGACTGGTAATTATCTGGCAAAACATATTATATTCAATGCCCAGTATTTCAGGAATGATGAGACAGCTCTCTACAGCAGGAAAAGAGAGTTTGAAAGCTCATAGTATGAATTAATAGCTTCCTTCACCACAAAATAAAATCCATGCTGCGTAAGTTGACTTGATACAGACTTTTTTCTGCTAAATAGAGTATTAAAAGGATTTTGAAGTATTTATCAATAAAAAAAAAAAAAAGTGATGCTGCTTTCAGAATATCATCCTGCAAATGTACTAACAGGGACAAAGGCAGCACATACCAAGTCACCAGCCATCTACTTCATAATTCTAACACCAAAGGTCAAACAAATGAAGCAACCCAAAGACCACTGCGATGGCTTGGGTTTGTAGATGAGCAGGTTCAGTGTTGAGTGAGAAGAGATGGGTCCCACACTCATTTCCATCTCAGCAATCAACTCAGCAGCTCAGTGATCCACCTTGTAATGCAAATATTTTCACGAAGGCATCTTGACTATAGTACTGCTTTTCTTATAATGAGTTCAGTAGTCATTCATTTAAAACATTAATGACTTTCCGGGGCCTTTTTTCCAACCTTCCCCATAGTCTCTGTTTCATATAGTTCTCTTCTTCTTCCTAATTCTGGATCAGCTTCATCTCTGTCCTCATTTTTAAGCAAACATCTAGATGACCCTCATAATATCTTTTGATATAATGTGATTTAGTCCCTTTCATGAATGCAAATACCAGATTTTTTATAAAAACAGTATATTCTTTTCTGATATTTAACTTTTTTAAAATCTGAATTTTTCAGCATCCCACTTTAGTGATTTGGAAGTGATAAGGTTTAATGACTAAAATAGAGATATGCTAATTAGATTTCACAGGTCAGGCATAAAGCTTTCTATTCAAGAAAAAGATACTTTCTATTGGCAATTTATAAAATCATTCTTAGTGAAAGTAGCTGTAAAATACTATGAAAACTAGAGTTTCATAGAAGATTCTAATTTGCTAGCATTTTATAAATATGGTCCTGTTGAAAATTACTACATGCCGGATGAAAAGCAATAGAAAATCAGTCCAGAAATTAGAGCAATTTCTGACTCATGCGGCTGAATTCCTGAATAAATTTTACTTTCAGAAAACTTCTCACAAAATTACCTATTAAAATGTCCTTTTTTTTCCTATAAAACTTTAAATAACTTCTTTCTCTTTTCAAAGAAAGCAAAGATTATTTAAATAGAATTCTGAAAGAATACCTTTGTTATAAATATTGCTAGTCTGTTCTAAGGCTATATATACATTTCTGACTGACTTCAGCGTGCTTGAATCGGGGATGTGTTTAAATGTCTTGCTGGATAGAAACCTAAAAGAACACTGATTGCAATCCTTCTCTCTATTTTCTGAATATCGGGAAAGAACTAATAAGTACAGCAAGACTCACAATTCTCACTCAGACCATAAGGCACAAGTGATGTCACTAGACTTTTTTCATGCTGTTCATAAGATCTGTAACTACCTAAAGTCACATTTCTAGGACACTTTTATCACTTTCAGTCTTTTACTGAGTTTAGTAGCATTCTTTTCTGTACCTTTAGTTTGCCTTTTTATAATTGATTAGTTCCTGATTTTTATTGGCTATTTCCACTTTTATGACTTGTGTTGTAAATAAGACTTTTTTCTTTTTATAATTCATTGCACAATTTATACATGTTCTAATTCATAAAAGATTGTTATCCTTGCCTTAAGAGTAAGGCTGTTCAGAAAGTATGATTTCCATCATTACCTGAGCTTCTTCTTGTTGCTTCTTCAGTTGTTCCAGCATCTGTTGAAATTCTGCCTCTTTCTGCTCTGCTTCTTCCATGGTTGCTTGATTCTGTTCTTCATAGGCCATGGCAACCACAGCCAAAATCAAGTTGATCAAATAGAAAGAACCCAGAAAAATCACCAGAACGAAAAATATCATGTATGTCTTCCCAGCCGCACGTAGTGTCTAGGGAGTAGAAAGCATATCTATGTATTATTCCACCACTTATCTTTGATATAACAAAAGCATTATGCTTTCAGCTTATGTACAAATAAGCCTATTTATATGATTCTGTATGTCACCTACAGTTTACTTTTTATGTCATAAAAATTTCTTACCAGCTGATACAGGTTCTCCCAGAAGTCCTGAGTCATTAGCCGAAAGAGTGACAAAAAAGCCCAACTGAAGGTGTCAAAACTTGTGTAACCGTAGTTGGGGTTTCTACCAGTTTTCACACATATATATCCCTCTGGACACTGCCTACGTGAATCCCAAACAAAAAGTACTCGGTTATATTTCCTCCTGAAATATATTTATCTTTTGGAAGAATATGCATTATTTTTCCACAAGAAATCCATGAATTACAATTTAATTCATTTGGGAAAAAAAAGTCCTAAGAAGCAAACTTATAAGAGAGTAAACGAAAGATACCTTTTCCATCCACTTACTGGTTGAAATTACCTAAATATTTAAATTCTCCTCAGCTACATTTTGCAAATAGAATATTTATTCAAATGAATAATTTCCTGGCAGAAATAATTGCTAAAATGTTGTTAAGGTTACAGACAGATTAAACAGTATTATTAGCTAAATCCAATTGTACTGTTAGGGATCTCCCACATAATGCTGAGATATTTTTATTTTAATAAGCTTTTTCACTGTTGCCAGTTAGGTATTGGAGTTCAGCTAATGATTCTAGGCTCATAACTGGGCACGTGTGTATGGTAGAATTTGTCAGTAATGACAAAGAGTTAGGCTTCAAAAAAAAAGCTCCAGTCCTGACCTACCAAGTCACTACTGTGCTTTCTTTATATTTTTTTATTCTCTTTCTGAGTTCTAACCTTTGCTTTCATCTTAGTTTCTTCAATCAGCACATCTCCAAAATAGACTTTACAAGAGTTCAGATTTTATCGTTAACACCAATATAATTTTTCAATCAAGCAGGAAGAAAGGCTGTTAATGAGTATTTTGTTGAGCTGAAGAGCACAATATTTTGACTTAAGTAAGAAATCATTGTTTAGCAGCAAAACTATTTGAGTTCTGTAACACTGCTAAATATGGATGGGTTTCATGCTATTACTTTTTCTACAGAACACAACAGAAGATGTTTGAAAGGTTCTTACCCTGCATCAGAGCTATTACCACAAAGTAGGGCATCTCTTTGTCCTTCCAAAATGTAAAAATGAGCTGTGTAAAAAGCATTAGAAATATATGTGAATAAATCAAATGAACCTGAAAGTACTATAAAGTAAACTAAAAATAAATTGTAAAAAATTTAGAGCAGCTAGCTGCTGATCACTTTGTTTAGAAACCCTTCTGCTACTTGTACTTGTTTATTCTACGTATTTGGTATCTGTCAGTCAGTGACTGTAAGCAGTTCTACATAAAGCAGAGATGGAAACCGTTCAATGTTCTTTGTCTGATCACAAATAGTTACATACTATAGCCACATATACATTAAAAATAGTTATATCAGTCATTCTTACTTTCATCCTCAATGTAATCCTTCCAGTTAAATGTGCTCACTGTCATATTAACAAATGTACCATTTTCATCCATTGAGCTATTAAAGTAGGATATAACATTTATTTCAAAAGTAGAATTGTCTGGAGGCCACTGCAGGCATTTATTCCTCAAGTTGCCCATGAACAGCTGCAGCCCTATTAGTGCAAATACACTCAGACAAAATACGGTCAGGATCATAACGTCTGAGAGTTTCTTCACAGACTGAATTAGGGCTCCTACAATAGTCTTTAGGCCTGCAAAGAGAAAAGAGGCATAGATTTATCAAAGAATATCTTTGCCCTTCCCATACAACGAAGATGTCATGCAGACACTTAAATTATTTTTTATTTCTCAAAAAGTAAAGCTTCATGAGCAGCATTAGAGATTGTGAAGATGAATGAAAGAAAAAGATTCTTTTGTATGAATATGCAATGAACATATGTTCCAATAAACTGAATATATAATGTTATTCTCAAGCAGGAAATTTTAACAATCATGCTTTCCTGATGCAGATTTGATTTTATTTCTTAATTTTTTCTCTGCATTGAACAGTCTGCCAATAATTCAGTTTCCAGTTAATATTAAATATTAACATGAAGATAGAATGAGACAAAATGGCAAGTCATTTTGAGAAAAAAAAATCAATATTAAATATGATTTCACAACAGTATGAAGATAGTACGAGTTATAAATGCAAAAATTTTGAGGAAAAAAAATCATTTGCAGTTGATAAGTTTTCCTGTGCAATATTTATCTCCTTTTTGGTAGCTTTTGTTGTTATTCAGTTGTCTTTAATATCAATCTTAAGTGGTAAAATAAAGCAAAAAATTAAAAATCAAGAAAGCCATAGCGCTAAAGCTTTAATGTAAAAGAGACAATTTGTTATAATAAAAAGCAGAAAACCAAAGCAAAATAACCCATAAGCCTCATATTTTATGCTTCATGCAAGAATCTGTTAAACTCAGAGGCTGATTTTGCCAAATAAAAGAAGCAAATGCTGGAAAGGCAAAGAATCACAATCCAGGGTTATGATCCATGCCTT
>VXBW01005696.1:1647494-1692494 GCA_013400375.1 Thinocorus orbignyianus | reverse complement strand
GACGACAGGAGGGAATGAAAGAAACCACAAGTGGCTAGAACCAGGTTTTTCAAGAGTAGTATTATTTCAAAGAGAAACGTAACATCTAAAAACAACAAACATCCCACTGCGCTAAGATCATAGATACTCAAGCAATGTATGGCTGGCCTCACAAATGACATGCAACAATTTTACATGCACATCTGAAGTTCTGGGGCTCCTTTCCCAGCTTACAGCCTGGAACACCCAAGGACAAGAGCTCATGTTTTACTTCATGGTAGAAGTTCAGATGTTCCTCAGACACAATTTTAAAAAACAAGGCATTAGTCTTAAACTATTTAAATAATTTAGGAGGAAACCAGAAGGATATTGATGATCTCATGGAATCTGAGTCTTCACGACTCTGAAAAAGCCCATTCTGGCATGCAGTTTTCTGTAAGTGCTTCTTGTTTAGAGTCACACAAACACAGACACATAAAAATAAAGAAGTAAAATTATTTAACTTACTCTACATTCTTTGTCCAGTCTGGAGGGTTGCTCATGGTCATAAATACACAGTTGGTCAAAATAGTGCACATGATAAGCATGCTGAATAATGTACATTCTAGTCAAGGCATGTAAGTCAAAAAAGTATGACAGCTTTATAACACTGAAATCATTAAACATATTAAGTATATAAAAATGCCTGCAAATAACTTGACATTCTAAATAAAATCTGAAAATAAAGCTTTGCAAAAAACTTTATTTTAAATCGTATACCATCTGGCATGTTATCATGCGCTTACTGTAAAACAATGCATTACTTTTATAATTGAAGCAGATTTATAATTTAAATTAAATTTAAATACATCCTTAAGTATGTAAAAATATGAAATGAGTACCCAAACATCGTTACTCATTGAAGGCAGGGGGATCACTCTAAAAGAGATTTAGGCAGAGGTTGGTTGTTTACACCCAAGTTAGTCTTTGACATGATTGAAATACATTTGGAAATATTCTCCTTTATTCTGACCTGGCTATTTATAGGACACCTACCCCAATACTGAAAATACAATTCTGAAGAAGTATGCCTGAAAAAGCAGCTCTTTCCTCATGCTCTTTTGTCCTTGCTAAGTGACTCTGGTTCATGAATAGTACTACTGGTCTCAGTAAAAGAGTGACCTTATATATGTTCAAGTGCAATGGTTTGTTACTAATTCGGCTTCAGCTTCGGGGCTTAATATGGGATCAGGTCTCCTTTTGTATATAAAGCCTGATATTTGAACTCTGACAGCTTTAGGTGGTTCAGTAGAGAATTTTCTCAGCAGGAATGAAGATCATATTGCAATTCACATATAATATGGCTGCTTTTTGAATGGGATCAGCATATGTTTAGTTAGCATCATACACCCACACGGAGATAATTTGTATATCTGTATAAAAGTATTATTTCAGTAATTAAATAGTTTTAAATTACAACCCTTAAATCAACATTGAGAAAAAAAGGATATGAATGTACCAAAATCTTGATAGCAATTTTTCTGATGGGATTAAAAGGAGTTAAAATGTACAAGGCAGATGTGGCACTGAATCGGAAAATTGCCTTTCCTTTATTCAATACTATGAAAGTCTGCAAAAAAGAAATACAAAATTAAAATACAGTGTTGACTACATAAATGTCTTTACCTCCTTCTGAAGGATTCTGCTCTCTGATTAGGATGTTCAAGCTCCATTCTGCTGTCTACCCGTGGTAAGAAAATAAATGATACAGTAGATTAAAACTTCCTCAGCCAGTTCTCCAATTTGCTAAATTTCCCAGCACGCAGACTGAATTCTGATATTATTAAAATCAGTGGGAATTATCGCCACCAATTCCAGTTTATCAATTAAGTTAAAATGTTGCATTTCATCACTAAAATATTTTCAATTTTAGTTCTAACAAAGTCTTTGATTAAAGTCAGAGTTTCAAATTTGACCAAATACATTCTACCTTGTGAGCAAACAGTAACAAAACCAAGACAGCAAAAGGGCAATTCTGAACGCCAGTTTTTATTTGGAACAAGTACTTGTCAGAATTATGTACACATATATATGGTGCCAAGGACAAACACCAGCCACTAAACAATTACCCATAATTTAAAAATAATTTTGCTTTCATTTTAGATTTTTCATTATAGCCAATAAAAATATATGTATCTTCTAAAAGTTTATCTGTGAAAAAATGGAAGGGATTAATAAATTGCCAGCTGACATCATTCTGAGCAGTCTGAGACAAACGTACACCAGAATTTGGCTTCTTGTAACAACAAATCTTTTCTTCAAAAAAATGCCAGTTTCATTTTTAACAATATTATCTTATTTACCCTATATGTTAGCAACAAATTTAGGTCTTTATTATCTTTTGAAATTTGATCTCTGGTTCATGTTCATTTTCATTCTGTTCCTGTTGGCACTCATTGCCTAAGTGGTTTCATTTTTATTCCAAGTGTCTTTGTGTGTGAGGTTTACTTGCATCTCTGGTCCTGCCTGAAATTTCTTCAGGACATGCCTGTTCTTCACTCCTTTTGCTCTTTGTCGATGCTAATGGCTCTGCTTTGTGTCACCATAATAGAGTTTTTGTTATGCTCTCAGCAGAGCTATATAGTATCAGTGTTCTCCATGTTGACTTCCATTCTCTGTAAAAACTGGGCTGTGATCAGAAAAATGCTGCCCTCTCTGTGGCCTTTACTGCCTTTATGGCCTGGTCTGCTGTCTCTGGGAGAGAATGCACGCAGAGCTCTGTGCTGCTTCTATCCTACTGCTGGGGGAAAGAAGACAGGTAAAGGAGTGTTGCCAGCAAGACTGTTCCCAGAGTAACGCCAAGACTAGCACGGAGGATGTCGGAGAACGGTCTTGGGCTCATTGGCATTTCTCTTTGCCCTACAGTCCTTTCCTCAGCTAGAAACGGTAGAAAGATGTTGCCTGTCCCAAGGTCACCGCTGCAGATGAGCCTGAAGACAGACTCTGCTGCACATATGATTTTCTCTGCATTGACAAGTCGATGAATAAGAGAAGTTTCTGCTAAAAACTGGAGGAGGGATGACTAATTCTAGGTCATCATTTGAGATGTCCATTTGTTTTCTGTTGAGCATATTAGGCTGGTATGTAACATAAATGGAGATGTTACCTGTGACAAAAGATTACTAATTACCCTCATAGACTAACAAGTCCATCAGTAGCCTGAGTTTTTAAGCTCGTTTCAAAAAATCTGACTACTTTTTCTGGGTATTGGAGGTTAGAAAGTATACTTCGGTACTTTTCAGGTTTTCTGATACTTCATTTGTAGTCTTATTTAGAAAATTTTAGTCCTGAACTTGTTTATGCAACTTTATTGCTGAATTGTTTTGCAGCTATTCAATAAAAGGGCTTAGTGCACACAGTTATATTTTAAGTAAGAATCTTCATAGAACTGCTGATATTACCAAAACCATATAAAGGAAAAATAACCCGTGGCAATGCTCCCTCTCTGAGCCTTCATTTCTTTAAATTTCCTTAATAATGTTAATATTTCTATTATCTACAACACTGTTTATTTAACTTTGGCAACTGTTAGCTTATGCAATTACATATGGATTCTGCTCTATTTCTGTTCCTATTACTGAAGCCATTATTTTTACAACAGTTTTGCAAACCAAAGGCAACCACAAATTTAGCCACAATTTGATAATTTTGAGCCAAAAATTGAGAGCACTATTGGCATGATTTTTTTCCTAGCAAACTTCTTTTTTTTTTCTTTACTGCTGGATGGCAGCCTGCAATGCCTCAAGCCATCATCAGGGCAACTGTGTCTGTTTGCTTCTCCATTTCAGAGAGACAAGGAAAGATAATACAAGCACTTCTCCATAAAACACCTTCTGCAGTTTTGAATTCACAGTTATAATCCACAGCTTCATCTTCCTTCACTTTCCCTACCCACAATACTTTGCAGGTCTGTCAGGAGCTGGGAGAACACCTTGGTGCTGCTAAAGGAGCATGCAGAAATAAGCAGATAGAGAGTACAGAACAGAACCTGCTCTTACTGTCAGCTTTTACTATTCTCCACAGGACATAAGGGAACTATTCCCAGGCTGGACTATTTCAGATGCTGGAGGAATTTAACACAGTCTACAACTAATCCCAGCTACAGAGATATACTTATTTGTTCCGTGTCTTTCTCTCAAGTCATATAATAGTAGCCCATTTCCAGATTGTATGTATAATTGCTACAAGACCAAAATACATACACCCTACTGTAGATCTGGACTTTTAAAAAGGTCAAGGGGCAAACTTTTTACTTGAATGGATCTGTTTAAACTAGCCTTTCTAACTCCAAGTCCCTGGCTTGTGGATCATGTGAAAATGAGGACTTTGTATGACAATGCAAATCAGAAAGGGAAGTACATATCTTTCAGGAGTTTAGAACTACAGTAGCAATCCCAAGTATCTCAAGCAAGTTTTCATTGTGGTAGTTTTATATAAGCCAACACTGACACAGAGTCTTTATATGCTAAATAGATAGATAGATAGATGGATATTATAAATATATATATAGATACATGTTTACATATGTTATATAGTTATAACAGAAGCAAAGAATAGTTATAGTCCTTTACTTCACTAACTTAGATGGATGCTACTCAGTTACCTACAGCCATTTCCACTGCAAAATCATGCTTGGAAAATCTTGCTTGCCATATCCAGTCTTACTGCTACTTTGAAACAAGGAAAATTCAGTCATGTTCTCAAGCTCAGGAAAACTTAAGGAAGCTACATCTTCCTTACACTGAGGTAAGTAAGAACTCAACAGAAGTTGAAGGAGTCACAATATAGAAAAGCATAAATTAGTTCTGTTAGATGAAAGGACATTTCTGTATACTTAGTGGCATGATGGCTGTAACCATCATATTTCATGATTAGATTTTTCTAATGTAGAAAATCATATTCTATTTTGTGTAAAAGATTATTCACTCACTTTTTTATTGATATAATACGGGTCCAGGTCTTCCAAAGGTTCAGATACCATTCCTGGAGGTATGTCACCGTAAATAAATGGCAGTGTTTTTCCTGCCTCCAAGTCACTGTTTGGTTTCGGACCATTTTCATCATCATCATCCGTATGTTCTTGCTTGGGCTTTTTAGCTTTTTCTTCTGCAGAACGCTTTTCAATAGCTGCGAGAGAATCTCTAGTAAAATAGCGGAAGCTTTCAGGTCCTGGTGGTACCAGCAGTGCCTGTGCCATGTTTTCATCCTGCAAATTTAATTACTTTTAGCCTCTTGCATAAGAATGACCTATAAAAGAAAATTAGATAATTTAGGAAAACTAGATTTCACCAACAGAAAAACCTCCAACATTTGCTCAGAAATGCTTTCCAGGCTTGAAACAGAAGCAGCATGTTTCAAAGCTTTATAAAAGTTCAAAGCAACTGCTCAGAATTTATTTAGATATTTTATAAATTATTTTTCAGCTTTTTTCTGCTAGTGTAGGAGAAAACACTACTGCCCACAAACACTGCTTTGCCTATGTCCTTAGACTCTCCTAGTTAGAAAATACTGATACAAGTATTTTACCAGTGTATCTTTTTTTAATAGCAAGTGAAGTACTCTCGAAAATTTTAAGCCTGTCTTTTACTCCTTAATATGTTTTACTTTCCTGTATTTTTTGAAGTATCAGTAATCCAACTTTATAAAAGCAAGTAATTTCATTAAATGAAAAAGAAGGTTTTGCATGATTAAAGCTGTTTAAATGACAGCAACTGAATTATAAGAGGAACAAGCATAATTCTTTCTTACTGATCATTTACTGTGTTGAAGATTAACGTTAGGTACCAAAGCAGGTTTGGCTGCATTTGTTGACTGTTGATGAGCTGTGAAAAAAACCAACACAGGCCTTTTAAGTAAAAGGAAAAAGAAAGTACCATCAAGACCATGTGGGAAAGGAATGCTGCTCCTGTTTTTTTTGCAAGGAAAGTGTTACGATATTATTTCAGACTAAAACTAGTTTGAAATTTAAGACCCTGGTTCCTATGAATGTCAGTGCTGGCTGATGTAGTCCTGACTGCTTTTTCCTGCTTTCTGTGCCAAAATCTCCACTGTACAACGTGTCTCTTTACAAAGCCCTGCCGAGCATCAGCAGAAAGTAATGTTCTTTTCTTTCTTCCAAGTCCTTCTGTTGCTTAAACCGATGCACTATACAGCACAGTGGAGTGGTTTGAATGGCTGGAGGGAAGAAACGGCAGAAGGAAGGCAGATCTGGTTGAGGAGCAGTACCACCATATCACCAAGTGGGAAATGAGAGCCTTATTTGATGTCTACTTTGAAGAAGGTTGTGATATAGTGTAGTAATAAAAATACTTTTAATTATGAAAGACAATTTTTAAGAGTGAGTTTCAGTGCCTGAAATGAGTTCTAATTGTGTTTTCTGTATATGAAACCATGTAACTTTCTCTACGTTAGCTCATGAATGTGCAACACCTGGATTTTGGACTTACCACATCTAGATTTGAGGCATAATATTTTACTCATATGCATTCACTCAATAGTCTTTCTCCTAAACCTTCCTGCCTGTCTGGAGCAGTTCGTAGAAATCACAAACATACAGCCAAAGTGCCACAGTAATGTTTTTATGATATTGCCTTTTCAAATGACCCCCCAAAAATCAGAACCTGTATGAAGGTGGAGGGGAATGTTAAAAAGTGCTTGAAGAATCTACAATAGAAAACTGGAGGAAAGAAATGAGGCTGCATATTCCTATATTGAAATTACCAATCCAATCACATGGTAGGTAAACCTGCTCTTGTGCCACCTCAAGTATCTGTCTCCGGAGTGGGTTCACAACACAGCACCAGTGTGTACACTCAGCACTGAGACCACTGAAATAATGGTAGAATATAGCACTGAGCATCTAAGTAACAAAAGAGCAGCACAGAGGCCCCTGACCATAAATGCACCGATAAAATATACTGTAATGTAGACATGGAGAAATCTTTTCTCAAGGAAGAGCCTGGAGAACAGTAAGTTAATGTAACTTATAGAATCACAGAGCTCCTGGAAGGGCTGGAGGTACTGATGCAGTATAAATTGAAAAATAAATTGTTAAGTCAGCCAGCATCTCCAGCAGGCAACCTTATCACACATTGCTACGCTGAAACTTTTGCTGCTAAGTTTTAGTTTGCACAAGATGGAAGCCTTTGCTGATACTTGTTTTTATATAAATGTAACACCTACCTATAAGGATGCTAACATCAAAATAGTCCATTATTTGGTAATTAAAAGCACACATTTTCTGGATACAGCCCACACTCATTTGATTATTGCTTTTGCCCACCTACGATTAATAAACTATGAAGATGTTAGAGGTTTCCCTTTGGTCTTTCGGAATAATCGATTCCTCTATTACACATTCTACAAGTCTGTGATTCACATTGTTGACCTAGGTGCCGTATCTATAAAACTAGTCTTAAAAGGTGCCCTCTCCTAGAGGGTCCATCTTCTCTTTGTAGTTCAGTGTATTTGGTTAAGCTGCTTTATATTGATTAACAGTTACAGTTAAGAATGCTATAACACAGCACATTGTACTCACTAGAAATATATGTATTTGCAGTGCTAGAAGTCCAAAAAGGGGCCAATGAATGACCAGTAAAAGTAATATTAGCAACTTGGGGTTTCACTGTATTTCTTAGACATGCTTCAGAAAAGCTTTCTTGACAAGTTGGAAACATCACTTGAGTCCTGCATCCACTGCTGTCTAGCACAGTTAAATCTTTCCTGGCTGCTACTATTACGCAATAAGTTTTTTCCTATACTAAATGTACTCCAAGTATTTTCATTCAGAGCTTAATAAAACAACACACAAGTATGTGCTTGATCACTGATGCTGTACATGCAGTAGTTTAATAAAACAACGAAACAAAAGTAATTCTGTTCCCTGCACTGAGCCCTGAACAAACTCTTGGCAGCCCTTGAATTGTGAACCACTTGGTAATAGTTTCCCTCTTCTTCCTTCATTGGTTTTAAAATCGCTTGTTATCCTGCAAATAAACTGGCAGGACATGAACGATACTGGGCAGAATCCAGGCAACCAAAGAATTATGTCTATCTAATAATTTCAGAATAGCTTTCATTAAAAAACTATCTTTAAAGGAATACTCTCAAAAATACATGTAAGATCTCAGTGGCCTAGGCCCTTCAGTATGTGA
Source organism: Thinocorus orbignyianus (assembly GCA_013400375.1). Taxonomy (NCBI): domain Eukaryota; kingdom Metazoa; phylum Chordata; class Aves; order Ciconiiformes; family Thinocoridae; genus Thinocorus; species Thinocorus orbignyianus. The sequence goes on along the minus strand of VXBW01005696.1, from coordinate 1,684,323 downwards.
TACTGCTAAGCAAAAAGAATTTCAAGTAGGTGAAATACAATTTGGGCCTAGATACCATATGTATACTGGTCTATAATTCAATGGATTCCATTAGAAAAAATATGCTCTAATTAATTGAAAAAATGCTTTTGCTAAGTAAATCCATTTACTTCTATCTGAGCATTGCATTCCATAAATCCTTATACAGTTTTCCTTCAGTCCCCTCCTTTAAATAATAAGATTGAACAACAAACACCATCCATCTGTTCCTAATTTTATTCATTTTTCAGTTAATTATATTACACCTATGGATAACTTGTTAAATTTTATTTTTGAATATAATTATCTTCTCATCATTTACACAGCAGATGACTCAGAAAGTAAGTGAAATATCTCTGCTAACGATGTCAAATTAATTTTCGTGTGTCTCTGATAAAGCCAGAAGAAGTCACCTGAACTATCTATTTTTGTGATATCTTAAATCAGGCAAATGGTACAAGTGAAAGTATCAGTGCAAGAACAAACTGGATACTATAATTATTTATTAAAATAATCAAGTTATCTAACAGGTTATATGAAACAATCCTCATATGCCCTTCAGAGTTTTCAAGATGGCAAAATAAGAAACTTTACAGTGTTTCTTCTTATGGGTTGTCTTTTTGCTTTTACAACACTGGCATCAGAATTATTTTCCTGATAGAACCTTGAAAAAGTTGACTACCAAGATTTTAATTCCATTAAAACTGAAATACTGGCACACAAAAATGTGTTTGATTAGAGCTGGAGTAAGTGCAAGGATAGAAAATGGAATCTGTAAAATGACCAAATATCATAATTTCCTTATGCTAATCTTTTGTTTGAAAGACTGTAATTTGAGAATAATATCTTCCTCTGTGCCAAGCACAGCAATAGCCTCTCAAATGCCAAAATCTGGAATAAAACCTCTACTCTAAATCACTAGTGTTAATAAGACTAGCTGTCTCACATTAGGCCAGTAAAGATATTTGTCCAAACCAAAAAGGTGGGATTCCCATGGCAGGAGAAATGGAAACAACAGGGCTAATAGCACCACTTCAGCATCAGCTAGAGATTATTTTCTGCAGCTTTAGAAGAAAAAAGCATAGCTCTTCTGTGCTGATGTCATCAGAGAATTGCCTCAACTCAAACTACCGCTGCCCTGAGAAGGAAAGGAGCACAAAGAGAGTGTATGCAGGAAGAGTCTAAAGAAATGAGTTACTTTAACTCCCTCTCTTAGTATTTGGGATGGTTTTTTGCAAAATTCGGGTATTACTTTTCTGGAAGTGAAGATCATTTGTGTTTAAGTTACTATGCTCTGATCAAATTCCAAACTGGGTAATACTGTATTCAATTTATCCTATAAAATAAAAGAATGGATAAATATTATTTTGTTATGAAGATGATCTAAAATAAAATATTTTAACTGAAATTTCTCATAGCATTTATGCACAGAGGCTAATTTCACAAATAAAAACCTATTCTCTTATCTGCTGAAATGCTTTGAACTATTTTTTTACAGTGATAGACTAATATCTTTTCATAACTGACATTTACTTTGTTTTTCTTCGCATATTTACACCATTTTTTACTGCTTAAAAATATTTGAATAAGAACTCAAAAAAAAAAAAAAAAGCCCCCAGGTGTCACAGAAAGGAGTGACCTCCTTAAAGCTGAAAACAGCCTCTAGCACTTAGCAGCTACTCAGAACCCGCCTCTTCTTTAAACTGTAGTGTACTAATTTAAACTATGATAATTTTTGTTTACAGATCCTAACTGGCTAGAATGTAGGATTTCTTTTGCTTTGTTCCATTCCTTCTGACATTTATCATTCATCTATTGTGTCATTTTCCTTAGAGTACAATTTATCTGTAGCAATTACTATAATTTTTGTCTGGATTTGTACAGTCAGCCTCAGTAGCCTGTAGGAATTAGTGTTATATAACTATCCAAAATAAAAATAATGAAATTACTACCAGGTATTTATTAATAAAAACTCACAGAAGAGAAAAATACTTACTTGTTATGAGAATATAAAATAAACTAATAAGGGTATGTAACAGAAATAATATTCCCTTAATAAAATCTTACTTTACAAAAGTTTAGAACGGGGTAGAGATAAGTGGCTGAATATGAATTGGTAGCTCACTTTGGCTGACACCTCACCCAAGAACAGCAAATACAGGAAATGCTAATGGATTAATACTAGTGTGGCGCTTCAGGGATGTTACATGCAATTTTATTTAATGCCCTCAATAATGATTAGCAACAAGGTGTGCAACAGCATGTTAACTAAATCTTAAGAACCTTGACCTCAGCAGAAGAAAGTACTGCAAGAGTTTGGAAATCTGGGCGCAACGTAATGCATGACTCTCTCGCCAAGGCATTGCTATGGATAGTCTTTCCCCACTCTTACTTGCCCCTTTGATCCCACTGCCGTGCCACACTCATCTCTTTTATTCCCTCTGCACCTCACTGCAACATTTGCTGTTGAATTAATTTTGTCCTATTTCTTCCCTCCTCCTGCCTAGGAGTGGAAATAGTGGCTTATGATTCTAACATCAAGGCTAATGTATGCTGCACCTAGCAAGCCGCAGTAATCAAAAGTAGGTGTGTTATGTAAAGAAATGGACCTGGATCCTCAGATATGTACCTGTAAATTGTACAACCCCTCCCCAAAATAGTTTGATGTATTTTTTTAAAAAAAATTACCAAAACCTCTAGAAATTCTTTAAATGCAGACCTGCCCTATATTTTCTTCAACACTGTAACTTGTCTCTAAGGAGACATGAAAAGAGTACGTGAAGTACTCAGGAGAAACCTGAAGAAGGCCAAATGAAAACCACATGCAGTTAGGAGGAAGGGTATCATTCCTAGGCCATCAACCTAGATGGAGTGCAGTACTTCACTAATAGTTTGCAAATACCTTCCAATATTGAAGATCCTTACATACTAATGGAAAATAGCTACAATATATGTAACACAAATTTCTACAGCTACACATCATTAAAGATGTTAGTTTCATTTTCCCACTCATATTTTAGTGAGGACATATTGCACTATATCAAGTGGCCACCTCATGAAGTGAATCATTATTTCTGGCTGAGAAGAAAAGATGGTCTTACCTTTATTTTTCTAAGAAATGCCAAATCTCAGAATTTAGCCACTGGATCTTTTGCTATCATGAAAATAAAAAGGCTGCATTTCTAGCAGAAAATGGAATTGATGAGAAAAGTTTCTCCTTCAGAGCAGAAGCTTCTTCAAGACTGAAATTTCTTCAAGACTCTGTAAGTCTTTTTCCTGTGTCCAAAGCTTCTCACAATTAATTGCAGTAGATAAAGATACGTACATATTCACATAGACACATTTTTCCAACCTAATAGCAAAGAGATGTAGGAAAAGCAGGATGGAACACGCATTAGTCCACAAAACCTAACATAGACCAAAGGTGCATTTAAGAATATCCTCCAAGTGATATGAGTTTCAAAAATTCCATTTATTCTTTTACCTCCATGCTTTAACTAAAAGGGAAAAATGGGTCTTGTTGAGATATTGCATGACTAGCGCAGTCTTTAGTAGATACAGGGTAACTGTGCCCAGGCTATCAGGAGTGTGACAAAATTTTTCTTCCATCTCAAGCAAAGCAATAGCAGAAAAAGATAATTTATTCTCCAGATTTAAATACTGTGTAACTGCAAGAGCTGACCAAAGGTTGGCTATGGCTTCTTAGTCTTTAAAGCTATAACAATACGAGTATTGAGTTCATTAAATTTAAACAGGCTACTTACATCTTGGAAGCTTCAATCTTCAGCCATTGAGATTGAGATGAGATGTCTTTGAGACATTTATTCTCATTTGAACTAGATATATTTCTGGCTCTTTTTGTACTTTTTTATGTTGTTGTTACATGGTTTCATTCCTAGAGAAGAAAAGAAAAAGAAGACATCCCTCTCTTACAGGTTTCTGCTCCTGCCAAAGTAGCCCTTAATAATACTTTTCTCCAAATGTAGTGGGAATGAGCAGCTGCTGTAGAAACTCTAGATAACATGCAGAAAAACTGTGTAGATGCAGCCCAGGTCAAAGTGAATATAGAAGGTGGAAAAACAGAAAGTGAAAGCTTTCTACTAGACTACTGCTTAACCTGTTTATAAAGAAAGAAGATCTCCAAGTACTCCTACAGAAAATATATTCAAAATACTAACCTAGAATTTACCTAATACTAGTTACTATTAATCTAGAATTACATTTGCACAAAGATACAGTAAGTGATACCACAATTAGAGCTTCTATTTGTTTAATAATGTAACATAAAGTCATTCTGACAATTGCTAATAGCAAACTCAATGTCTTGGTCATTTTGAGCGACGGACTGATTCAGCACATCTTACTGTGGTGAGTCACTACTGGAGAGGCTCCACTGAAGACATCTGAAAGCTGTGTCTCCAGTACTACCCTCAGGGGATCATGACTCTCATACTGCCACCAATGATACTTATCCACCAATGCGTATTTTCCACTGAATGCAGCTTTCCCTGGGGGTACACAGGGGATTTCCCCATCCCTTTGCCTATTGGGTGCATCTGGATTCTGCCTCTGAAGTAGCATTGTGGCTGAAATCTGATCTCATGGTCAATTACAGTGCAAATAAGCAAAATGTGTAAAGTGGTGCTGCTTGCAGGCTTTAAAATACTATGAAAGGGATACTATAGCTTCCTAATAAAAGACTAATCGCTAATACTAAGCATTCATATGACGTTTATTTTCAAAAAAGGGGGTGTAACTTCTATCCGGCCATTAAAATATTGGCCAGTTTGCAAAATGTTGAGAAAGTCATCTTTAATGTGTGCTGAGGAAATAATCTTTACTGTGAAAATTGTTAATAACGGTAGCAGTGCAGGTGATTTCCATAAATCTGTATGTTGAATTAGAGCACAAGGCAGTCACAGAGAACCTTTTCTCACATTTAACCCTATCACCTAGTCTCCATCTCCCTGTTTATTATATCATCTGTGTGTTTGTACTGGCTCTGTCTCCAATGGATAAGGGATGCAGCTTTGTTATCTATTAACGCTTTACATCTTGGCATGATGGTAGTCACAGCAAAAGTCAAACAAAAGATTCTGGCAGAATTGTGAGCCCCCTGTCTTGAATTTATAATAGGTCTAGGCCATGTCACAGTAATTTCATCACAGAATTTCAATTAATAACTCATCTCCTATAGTTTTAAGCATCTTTTTTTCTGTATAATGAAGATATTTGCAATACACTGAAAAAAATATTTTGCTTTTTAAAAAAATCTAGTTTCTTTGGTTCTCACATGAAGACCAGAAACTTTCATAGGCAGGTCAAGATTATGCAGTTTTATTGTAGCTGAATATGATGATAGAGAATTATTTTTACTGATATCTTGTTGACCAATATAATTTTTATTTGGAGTAGATTATCCTGATTCAGCTTCCAAGAATTAATTGTAGGTAAAATCTCAGGCCTAGTCAGCAGTGATTCCTGATGGACAGACTATATATATTCTTTCCTCTGGGATCTTTTCCTGGACTCTTCTGCCTATATGGCATCAGCATTTATTTTAAGAGTGGTTGGAATATCCTTCAAATTCTGAAACATGATATTGCTTAAAAAAAAGTTTCAAACTATATCTATAGTTTAAAGCACTTGTGTGCTTCAACTCCCTTTCAATGTAATGGTAAGTTGGAACAGATAAAAGATGGTTGCCTATTATTGTTACATTGTCCCATGGCAAAATGTGTTGATTCTATCTGAAATGTGATTTAGAAAAAAATGGGGCTATTTAAAATTAGACACGTTTATAAAGATCGTTATAGCATAATACACCAGCGATGGCTTCCACTAAGTGAATTCTCATGTTAGAGAGAAATGCCAAAAAATGAATGGAAACCTTGGGCACCTACAGGGGTATTCAAATAACCCTTTTTGTACTCAAAATTTAAATGTGTTGACAGTGTGTCCACTGTGGAGGTGTTGAAGGAGTCACAACAAAATATCAGCTAGCAATTTCTAGATACATCGCAGTATCGATTTTTCTTTGAAAAAAAAAAGACAGCTCTGTTTGCAACATAATATTCTTTCCTAAATTTTCTATGGAAACTTACAAAAGTGCATTTGCAACACAAAATATCACTTATGAACCTAAAAAGAAGCAACAAACTAAACTCAGAAAATCAACTGAATCATTAAGACCCATGTAACTGGAACATTTAGGTTCCTAGACTTATTAATGCCCAGATACTAATCAATACAAAATATGAACGAATAAACTTTGCATAACACAAGATTAATGGATTGTATTTAGACTTTGACAGTTGTGTAGGAAACTGAAAGGGAAAAAACTGGAACTTCTGGCTGAGAGGCTTACACCCAGTTCTCAGCTGAATGTTACTACGCAAGGAAGAAAACGCACAGAAAGTCAACATGAAAATAGAGTGCTTCAGACCTGTGGCTTAACACAGCCCATGAAAAATAGACATGGATTTTTTTCAACGCATTCTGTTATTCTTCCTATTATAACACAAACTAAAGCAACTTGATATGTAGGGATTACATGGCAAGTAACTTGAACTGTTGTCAGTAAAAACCTTTCAGGAAGACTGCTTTAATACTCAGAGCTTCACTCAGTAAATAGAAATTCCTTCCTAACGCAGGTTGAATTTTCTTCTGTATTGCCTTTGGTCTGAACGTCTGTCTCAGCTCAGGGGTTTTCATATGAGCCTTTTGCCTTAAATATTAGTGACAAGCTTTTCTTCAGACATTAAATCTGAATGGAAGTAAACATTAGGATTGCCCTCTCTATTCTTTCAGTTCAATCTGACCTTGGACTCATGGGCCCTTCTGAGAACAACTACTTATTTCTGTCATCAAGTTTATTTCACTTAGGCCTAAAATAACATTATGAATAGACCGTCTGTCTTACTGTAAAACCTAGCACTTTGGCTTTCATCTGTCATACACAAGTTTTACAGATGATTGGGCTTTAAGGTAAAATAAAGTGAAACAAATTTTTAAGAAGATTCAGAGCTGTTAGTGATGGGTGGAATTTGCTTTGCTCCTTGATAGGCTACAAGCATGCAAGTTAGGCATATGCCTTCATTCATCATTTAAAAGGGAACTCTCTCTGTGTAACATTAAAGTTATCACAGAAAACGTGAACTTTTGGACACAGGTTAAAAAAAGTCTCTCTTTGACTGCGAAGTTAGGTTGACTTTTATAGAATGTATGAGGCATCTTCATTCCTATGACTTAATGCCCTCATTTTGTACTCTACCAACTTGATCCTTAAGACTTAACCACTGCATAATCACATATCCATTGAAAAGTAAACGCTCTTAACACTAGTAACTGTAGAGCAATCTCAGTGCTCAAGGACATCAAGGTGGTATCATGTTAACTGCATCTGAGAAAAAAATAATGCTGTGGCTTTATGTGGGACAGAGGTGAATTCATCACCAAGATTACAAGATTGCCACACATACATTTCAAATATTAATAAAAATTGAATAAAAATATTATTGTATCAAAGTCTTGGTACAGCTACACAGTTATACTTCATGACTGGCTTTTGAGAAGACAGTGAGAGTTGTTTGCTAAGAAAGTGCATTCATTTTAACATCTCAAAAGTTCTTATCTGGGCACATTTAAAATTAGATTGAGAACTTTGGTTTTCTGAGAGTATATTTTTAAGCAAAATAAATTTGGATTTCCTCAGTGTTTCCAAATATCATAAGATAGTACAACAGCACATAACAAATGGCAGACTTCTCAGGATACTTGAACGAATGTAGGCAAGAATTTGGGAGATGGCTACATGGATTCAGGAAATCTCTACTCCTATCCCAGGTCTACCAGGCTGTCAAAGAACATGATTTATGAGAAATGATGGCAATGAATACAGTAGCCAGGCCAAATAGTGCTATACTGCCCTATATAAAAGGAACTACTTTTGCTTTGAACAATTTTCTTTTATTCCTCCCTCATTTTAATTCTTCATCTGCATTTTTTAGTGATTTTGAATACAAACTTGAAACTTCTTAGAAACCTATATACAATCATGCATAGCAATACTTTATGGGTAAGCAGGGCATGCAACAATTTGTGCTAGCCCCAAATTTCACACACACATAAAAAAGGAAGTTTCTCACTTCACATTGTTCTTAAAATAAATTATGCCAAATGACCAGAAACATTGCTCCCCTCTCCTATCAAAAAGGAGGGCCTAATATTAAATAAGTAATGTCTAATTTAAGCATAATTCATCTACAAATGGAAATTGGCTGCTATGTCTCTCCATCAAAAGAACTTCCTGTTAAGCAGTTATACTGTGGTATAGTCAAAGGGATCACAGAGCCAATAGTACTGATACTCTTCCAACCCATTTTCTATATTGGCATCTCTGATACCCTTTCAGATCTACTACTCTCCCTCATACTTCTATTCTGGAAATCCTGCCAAGGAGTATGAGGATGTACCTGATGCAGGGCAGGTATAGGGAGTCAGCTGTTCAGCTGTGACTTCAAAATGCAAGACACATCAGCTTTGGACTGCATATGGACTACAAAGTATATACACATATTCAAAATGTGATCATTTGATATGGATACATGACAATCAGCAAGTTGACGGATCAAGTCAGGAATCCAGAGAAAAATGGGAAAAATAATTCCAGACTGAAAAAGGGACATGTGCACATAGTAGATCTATGATTACACTTGCCTAAGTAAAACTACTCAGTAAGAAGAGATCAATAACAATAACGAATTAATGACTAGGCACATAATTAATCTGAGCATAAATAACCTTTTCCTTAAGTTTTTTACTTGTGAGAGATACTCATAAAACTTAAGTTCTTTAATTTAATTTTAACCTTTTAGTTGCATTTTTCACTGTCTGTCTTAGTTGATAGAGCAAGTGAATAGTAATTTTTCTGTAGGAAGACCTTACCAAGACTAGTGACAACTATAAAGTTTAGCAACAATTTGAAATGACAGATTTGGGGTGGGTTGGCTGGTGCTTATAGTTTTTCTTTTTTTGTTGTTTTTTTTTTTTTCTTTTTCAACAGAAAGAAATAATTTTGGGACGAATAACGAAAAAATGACAGACCGAATATTTTGGTGACCTAGAATTTAACTTGCTTACTCCTGTTTAAGATTGCAGTGGTAGCAGGCACACGTTATGGTTACTCAAGAGCATATGGTGCTCCTACTCTATATTTACATTTTGAAGTTATACAGTCCCTGCCTGAGCTGTTCTTATCCCTAGTCACTCTGCTTTACCTCATCAGAAGACAAGGAAAATCAAGCAGTAACAAGACAGTAATATACTAGGCATTCCCATTGTCCACAAAGAAAATTTTGATGAAGGCAGATGAACTGGTTGTAAGATGCTAGCTCAAGGTCCTATGGGAGGGCAGTCAGTACCAAACTTAGAAGCCATTGGCAGAGTGATTCAGAGCTTTTAATCAGGAGTGGTAGCTGTAATGAGCAATGGCAATTTTCCACTGAAGAGGGTGCAGTTTCCTATAGATGGATTTTATGGGGGTTTACACTTGATTTGATAGGCTCACTGAAGCTGCAGCTCAGAGTGTGTACATTTGTTCTGTAAGCAGTTTGAACTAGTAAGCATCAATTTTGTCATGATATTTTAGACTTCTTATTTATTCAAGTGGCGATAAAAAAGCCAATATTCCCTGCAAATGGCAACAGTATATATTACTGATGAGCAGCTATAAGGTAAAAAAATATAGAACAGTTGCACTGAATGCAAATTAGCTAATTAGACTTTTGAAAGTTAAGTTTCTAACTTCTAACTGGAATTTTCTGATAAAGAACAGAGTAACTGTAACTTTCTGAAACTTACTGTCAACAGGCATTTTTGGATATCAACAAATAGGTCATCTTAACAAATAAAGTACCAAATATCAGAAATTTGCATTTATTTTCCCTCAGGTTTAACTCAAACAGAGTTCAAGCAATATTTTCATTTGTCACCTTTATGGGAAGAACAGCATATGGGTAAAATAGGCCAAGATCTGCACTGTAGAGAACAAGGTCACAACTTTTTTGCCATGTACAAAGAAATCAGCATCTGCTGTTCTCTGATACGTCAAACACTATGGGACTCCAGCAATGTAACTAACACATAGAATACACATAGCAAATTATACAGAGCTGAGAACATCATCAGAAGAAGAAAATGGATACCATCAATCAGGAAGTTCCATCTTACATCCCATCATTCTTTTGCTTCTAAAATCCATAGTCTTCTGAGGGCAAATAAATTTATCTCCGTGCCTAATCTTCATAAGGTACAAATGAACTCATCTAATGCTATCTGATGAAGACAAAGAGGCGAAAACCCAAAATGTGTCATCAGCATGTTAATTAATGACCCCGTACTCACTCTACTTTCCCTTTTCCCTTGATCACTCTGAGTTACCTGGTAATAAAGGGAAATGACCAAATTCCCACTATTACAGAGTCTGAGGGGACACAGGGGAATTGCTTCATGTTCTCCAGTGAAAATGTGAAAGTCTCTACCTCTGCTAGCATCCACTATTATCTAAACAGAACTTTACAATACCGAGCTTAATTGGCACAGCTAAGAAAAGCAGTATGAGCTCTTAACTTCTGCTCGTTAGAGGGAAAAATCATGAGACAACACCACAAGCATAGTTTCTATAAATATCAAGGCCTAATAAACAACCTATCTGTTTAACAGGTGCTATGAAGCTTCAAACCACTGGAGCAGCTCACACTCTAGTCTTTAACCATGTTTCCTCACAAAATGGAGATGTGTAACAGAACAAAAATTAAATATTAAAACTGTTAAGAGTTAAAAAGTCATCTTCTGAAACTGTTTTTTTCGACAAATCAGTTATGAAAGCAAAAACATGTTTCTAAAACAAACATCATCAATATTATGATTATTTATTTATTTTGAAGTTACACAAGGACGCCACAGGCATATTGATTTGACACCATGAAAAATACAAATTAAAAACTTCATTCTTGCTTATCACTACCTCAGGTACAGGCCTCACTTGCTATTCTGAATGCCACCTGAGACACAATCCTACTTTATTTTTTCCTGTATGGACTGAGATGGTGATTTGTAAACAGTGGGCTCCTTATTATGTTGTACAGGGCCTTTTTGGCATTTTTTTCATTTCTACTGTTTTCCTTTGGAAATATCTTCCAAATTCATACTATTATATCATATATAGTTTTAATGTGAACATGTGTCTTAGTACCACTACTGAAAAAAAAATACCAATATCAGAGTAATCTTCAATAGATATTTTCCTTTTACCTTTAATAACTGATTGCTTTAACTATTACTGATAACAATGAATGAAACAATGGATAAATGGAGAATAATATGAAATATAATAATTCTTGTGCTGATTTCTTCGGACAGTTCTATTAAGAAGGCTATGTCAAGCTAAACCACAATGTTACAAACAGATTGTGAACCGTATCGTCTGTGTGGACCTCTTAATTAACAGTTAGTGAGCCCATCCTCTCAAACACACAGGCACACGACCATACAAAACATGGCACAGAAAGAAAATATTTCCTTACATATCTTTTACAAAATCTAGATAATAAGAGATTTTTTCCAAACATCATATACATATATATATGTGTGTTTGTGTGTGTGTGTGTGTGTGTGTGTGTGTGTGTGTGTACACATATATAAACAGCAGTAACAAACCACATAGATTTTATTCCTGGATCATCAGAATCTGAGATGCTCAGAATCTTAAGAGACCTGATGTTCCTGAGCCTGAATATCACCAGATTTTTCTTCCTAGGAAACAAGATCACTTTATAAAATGCTAGGAATTAATTTAGTATACCTTGATTATAAAATCTGATTTGGCAAGTAAGACTACTGCATTGCAACATCACATTAAGAGGAAGAGGCCAGATATCAGATTTAACGAGGTTAAAATGAAAAAAATCACACCATCATCACAATCAGTCAGTACAAAATGGCTTTGAATTCCCCATTCCATCTTTGACTCTACCTTAACAGCAAACCAGAGGGTACAATCTGATTCTAAAATGTGAAAAAGATCACATTGCTAAGATTTATTATGGGTACAATTAAATGTTTTGCCAGCTTACCTGATTGAAAGAGAATGAAAAATCACTGCAAAGCCCAGCATCCAAAAATAATATGATAGTATATGTCTGCTCCTGAAATAGTCCAGATTTCCATCCACAAAGCTGTGCTAATTAATTATAATTTCTGTATTCTCAGTGGAAAAGAAAACACAGAGACCTTTCCAGAATCCTCTCTGATTCTGCCTCCGCTTCCTGTTCTCAGTCTCACTCTATGGTACCCAACATATATCAGAAAACAGCTTATTAGGAGAAGGGGGGGTGAAGGGTGGGGGAATGGAGGGGGAGAAGTGAAAAAAAATGCAGCACCTAACGTGGCAGCTCCACCTACTGGTAAAGATAATGAATACGTACAAAGCATCGGTTTACGAGGCTTCTTCATCCTAGTTTATTCTGATTTACACTTCAAACTGCGCCTGTGTAGTAAATTCCTCCAAGCAAGAAGCAAAACACACACACACACAAAAAAACCCCAAAAACCCGCATTTATTATTGAATAACCCTTTGAAAGACTTTTTCTTAAAATTATTAAATTTAAAAACTGTTGTCTATGTACATTCAGCAGAGGATTTAGTTTTAAAAGTGCTGTTTCCGTTAAAAATCCATAGGAAGGGAGGAATATGTAAATAAGAGAGCATAGACACTGACTGCATCCCTCACTGGTGTGTGCTGAACTTGCTGATTGTCTTAATACCATCTTCTTCACTAGATACTATCATGCACGTTTGGCAGCACGTTAGTTTATTTTATGCATGTAAAATGCACTATGCTTATGTAAAATCACAGCTCAAAGTCTTTCCCTGAGATAGGATTCCTGGGCGTGTGCAGATTTCTATCTGCTTAGCTAGGATTCCACTGGCCATCCTGGGAAGAATTACTAGAGCAGCGGCTCCAGCATTGCCTGGTCCGGGCAACGGTATTGAGTGAATAATGTGCTTCAGGCAACGTATTATTTTGTCCTGCATGTCAGTTTGAGGAGTATTGTGTCTGTGGAAGGCAAGATGTGGAAATGTCAGCAAGTGTGTGCAATATATTGACTCATAGCCTTGGGTGAGAGACCACTACAGTTCCCAACTAATTTAAAATCAAGCTACCAGCTTTGTTCAGTCATCTGGGATTTAACGAACAAACGTTATTTCACAGAACAAGAAAAAAAGAGTATAAGAGACAATGAATATTTTGCTATCTGGCAACTCATGTATTTTCTTTAAGTACCTCTTCAGCAGAGGCTAGAGATAGGCCTATTCTTGTCCCTTTGGTCACATACTTTGTTTTGGAAGCAAGGACTCCAGGGCAGAAAGCACACATTCAGCCTGATCGCTACTACCAAATTCAACTACACAAAGTGGCAGTAGTGGGGACAACTCCCTACAACTGACATCCCTTATCTGCAATTTCATACAGATATCCATATTTAAATTAACATAAACCACAATCCTTCAGAATTTGTGTCACTTTCTAAGTAGTCCTTTTGATTTCAATTAAGCTTGCCAGGTGCTTGACAGATATAAATACCAAATTCAGGAATTCAGCTAATAACAGCAAACAGAAATATATTTTCAGAGTATATGTGTATTCTGTATGTAGAGAATAATCTCTGTATATCGAGACGTTTCCCCAGCTTGCAAGTGCAGCTGAATTACTTTCCTTGTTTGTTTTTGTGAAATTAGAGCACTTCTGATCACACTGTTCAAGCAAATCTCCTGTTTCGTTTCAAACAGACTTTGAGGATGTGAACATATTCCACTGTTTTAAAAGAAAACAAACCACACACAAAAATCCAACAAAGATTTGCTGGTATCCAGTCAGAAATGGTGTTCCCTGGAGCTCAGTATCAGGCTCAGTTCTGTTTAATATCTTTATCAATGACTTGGATGAGGGGATCGAGTTCACCCTCAGTAAGTTTAAAGACAACACCAAGTTGGGAGGGAGCGTTGGTCTGCCTGAGGGTAGGAAGGCTCTGCTCTGCAGAGGGACAGGCTGGACTGATGGGCTGAGGCCAATGGTATGAGGTTCAACAAGGCCAAGTGCTGGGTCCTGCACTTGGGTCACAACAGCCTCATGCAGTGCTACAGGCTTGGGGGAGAGTGGCTGGAGAGCTGCCTGGCAGAAGAGGATGTGGGGGTGTTTACGGGTCGACAGCTGGCTGAATATGATGCAGCAGTGTCTGGTGGTCAAAAAAGGCCGAGAGCATCCTGCCCTGTATCAGAACTAATGTAGAGAGCAGGACTAGGGAAGTGATTGTCCCACAGTACTCCACAGGGCTGAGGCTGCACCTTGAGTACTGTGCTCAGTTTTGGGCCCCTCACTACAAGAAGGACATTGAGGTGCTGGAGCATGTCCAGAGAAGGGCAAGGAAGCTGGTGAAGGGTTTAGAGCATAAGTCTTATGAGGAGCAGCTTAGGGAATTGGGGTTGTTTAGCTTGGAGAAAGGGGAGGCTGAGGGGAGACCTTATTGCTCTCTACAACTACTTGAAGAGGTTGTAGTAAGGGGGGGCGAGTCTCTTCTCCCAGGTGTCAGGAAATAGGTTAAGAGGGAATGGCCTCAAGTGGTGCCAGGGAAGGCTTAGATTGAATACTAGGAAAAATTTGTTCACTGAGAGGGTTATCAAGAATTGGAACAGCCTGCCCAAGGAAGTGGTGGAATCGCCATCGCTGGAAGCATTTAAAAGATGGCTAGATGTGGTGCTGAGGGACTTGGTTTAGTGATGGTTTTGGCTGTGTTAGGTTTAACAGTTGATCTTAAAGGTCTTTTCCAACCTAAATGATTCTGTGATTCTCCCTTTGATTTTAATATTTACATTTTCAGACTTTCAGAAGGTTTTTTTAAAACTTTTAATAAAAATGCTCATTGTCTCTAAAGCATTCTTTTTACTTTCATAGAATTATATTAATTCTGCAAACCTATGGTATCTTCATTTTAAACTGCTTATGAACATAGCTTTGCAACCAAATTTTGTTTTGAAAATCAAACCAACTCTTGGATAGGACTTTAATTTGCTCACATGCTGCATTTCTTTTATTTATTATTTTTAATCTTAATTCTTTTCCTAGTGGTCTTTGGAAGTTGTCTTTAGAAAGTATGTCACAGTCTCAACACAATGATCACCTAATAACACCCTAGTTAAGGGTGGGTTATATATGGTTGAATATGTTTCTCCTGAAAAAATAAAGAAATTCTAATCTACAGAACAAATTATTTCAACTTCATTAAAAAACAAGAAACATAGTCCTTAATGCCGACAGTGTAATTCCAACAGAAAGGGGTGTATAAAAAGCAGTTTTGAACCTGAGCTGGTTCAGAGATTTGATTCTCTAATAAGTTTTACAACAACATATTCTTAGAATAATTCATTTTTGTGTGCTGATGTTCAAAAAGATGGTTAGATTAATGTAATATTACTAGAGAATCCCCTGTCCTACTCCTCTGTGGTAGTGCCCTTACATTGATTGCAATATTCTGTGATATACCAGTTGGCACAATGACTATACATAATGCATTGATCTATACAAAGACAGCCTTCACATAGGTGTAGGTCTGATATTACAGAAATGTTGTGTCATTGATTTAAGTAGTTCAATCATTAATCTTCACACTGAAAAAAAACCCTGAAAATAAAAGTTTTATTTGTAGAAACGATCATGCCACACAAGGTAATGGTAAATAATCATTTATGAATATAGCTCACATATGACTTGTGTTTTTGTTTAATCAATGTACAGGATTGCCTCTATAGTGATTCAAATTAATTGAAACCAGTCAGAACCTTTGAATCATGATCTTAAGAATTCATTAGCAATTTTTTAATGAATCAGTGGGACAAGAGGGCAGAAATGAGTAACTATGCAATATGCATAAATATACATTTATGCTATAAATACATCAAACTATCTATATGGAACAATGCAGTCACCACCACCCTGAACTTTTAAGCATGAAAAGATCATTTAAAATATGATCTTTCATCAATACTTGTTATAAAATAGATATATTTGCAATACATACCATATATAGACATACTATGTATACAAAATCTCTCTTCGTCCTTTCCTCTGCCTCACTTGACCCCACTGAGCAATCAACTGCCTGAACTGAAAATCAGATGTGGTCATTTAAGAGAACAACAAATAGTCTGCTTTGAGAAACATGATCTATAATGATGTCAGCTGTGGCACTTATTTCAATTTAAATTATTAATTCAACTTTTAATGAATCATCACTGAAAGTTCATTTCAGAAAAATCTAACTTGAAAAGCCCTGACATTTCTAAATAATCTGTTTGTCTGTGAATCCTGCCCCAGGTGCAGTTATGCTCTCAGTAGTGACTGAGAAAATGTAAAGCTATTCATTCACTTTTAACTAAACAGCTGAAACTGAAATGTTGATGTATCTTAGTTGCAAAGAGAAAAATAATTTTGAAGTGTTAAACATAAACAAATACAGCCCCTGTATGAGTTCTCATATAAGGGCAAGTCCTGTACGTAGGTCAAATGTGACGTCTCATCAATGCGGTCATCAGCTTGTTTTAACAGAGAATTGTAGAAGTTGGAAGGGATCCATAAGGATCACTGAGTCCAACTCCCTGGTCCTTGTAGAACCACCCTAAACCATATAACCAAAAGCATCAAATATTTTAATACCATTATTTTTTTACAATAATTCTCTTTAGTAATTTGCAGGCACTTTTGTGAATACTTCATGTAATGGAATCATGGAATCATGGCACTATCAGAGTTGGAAGGGACCTCTAGAGATCATCTGGTCCTGCTAAAGCAGGACTGCCCGGAACACATTGCTCAGGACGGCATCCAGGTGAGTCTCGAAGGTCTCCAGAGAAGGGGACTCCACAACCTCCCTGGGCAGCCTGTTCCAGTGCTCTGTCACCCTCACCCTAAAGAAGTTTTTCCTCCTATTCGAATGGAACTTCTTATGTTCCAGCTTGTGCCCGTTGCCCCTCGTGCTGTCACTGGGAACCACTGGAAAGAGTCTGGTTCCATCCACCTTCCACCCACCCTTCAGATACTTCTAAGCATTAATAAGGTCTCCTCTCAGCCTTCTCTTCTCCAAGCTAGAGCCCCAGCTCTCTCAACCTTTCCTCATAAGGGAGATGCTACAATCCCTCCATCATCTTTGCTGCCCTCCACTGGACTCTATCCAGTAGTTCCCTGTCTCTCTTGAACTGGGGAGCCCAGAACTGTACGCAGTATCCCAGTTGTGGCTTCACCAGTGCCAAGTACAGGGGAAGAATTACTTCCCTCAACCTACTGGCCACACTCTTCCCTATGCAGCCCAGGATTCCATTGGCCCTCTTGGTGACAAGGGCACATTGCTGGCTCATGGATAGTTTACTGTATACCAGGACCCCTAGATCCTTCTCCTCAGAACTGCTTTCCAGCAGGTCTGCCCCTAACCTATATCAGTGTCCGGAATTCTTCCTTCCCAGGTGCAGGTCCCTACACTTGCCCTTGTTGAACCTCATTAAGTTCTTCTTTGCCCAGCTCTCCAGTCTGTCCAGGTCACGCTGGATGGTGGCACGGCCTTCTGGAGTGTCTGCCAGCCCTCCCAGTTTGGTATCATCAGCGAGGTTGCTGAGGATACATTCGATCCCCTCGTCCAGGTCATTGATGAATATGTTGAACAAGACTGGACCGAGTATTGACCCTCGGGGGACACCACTGGTTACAGGCTTCCAATTCGACCTTGCCTCATTAATTACAACTCTCTGAGTCCTGTCACACAGCCAGTTCTCAGTCCACCTCACTGCCCCCTCATCTAGCCCACACTTCCTCAGTTTCCTAATGAGGATGTTATGGGAAACAGTGTCAAAAGCCTTGCTGAAGTCAAGGTAGATGACATCTGCTGCTCTCCCCTCATCCAGCCATCCAGTTATAACATCATAGAAGGCTATCAGATTGGTCAAGCATGATTTACCCTTGGTGGCCTTTCAGTTCTTAAAGGGGGCTTATAAGAAACACGGGGACAAACTTTTAGGAGGGCCTGTTGTTGTAGGACAACGGATAATGACTTTAAATTAAAAGAGGGTAGATTTAGACTAGATGTAAAGAAGAAATTTTTTTACAATGAGGATGGTAAGACACTGGAACAGGTTGCCCAGAGAAGTGGTAAATGCCCCATCCCTGGAAACATTCAAGGTCAGATGGGACGGGGTTCTGAGCAACCTGATGTAGTTGAAGATGTCCTTTCTCATTGCAGAGGGGTTGGAGTAGATGACCTTTGAAGATTCTGCCGAACCCAAACTATCATATAATTCTATGATACTATCTGAAAAATTACCAGCTTTAAGGTATTCAAAATAATATCATAATGAAGATATGTGATGAGCAATCTTACAGTAATGATTGTGGCTTTCAATAATAATACAAAATCAGTTTAACATTAATGTTACTAAATAATAGTTAAACTCCTTCTATTCTTGTAGAAAAATAATACAAAGGTGATACCCAAATGGCCTCGGTCAACGCGGTCCCAATAATTCCACCATTTTAGTAAAAATTAATTAAGAATAAGTCTCAAAGCATAAACCATCCTGAGAACCTTCCATATGGGCCTAAGTGCTTCCCAAATATCAACTTCTAGTTGCAACTTTCCTGTCATTCAGATGAACTACAATCCCAATTATAAAATTATTTCTGAGCTGAACAAAATGTACAGAACAATCACAGATTAGAGATGTCTAAAAATATTCACAGTATGTACACAGCATGGATACACACACTTTTGTGTATGTATTGCATATATAAAGAGTAAGGATCTTGTGTACTCACATTTCGAACAAATACGATTATCATGTGAGACTGGTACCTATTTAGTCCAACGGCCAGTACCACAGACTTCTAAGTTCAAGGTAATTAGCAGCAGACAATAGTAAAACAACTGGTCAATAATTTTTTTTTCTTATGCCAGTGATCCTTAAGCTAGAGCTGAGTCTAGCTGGCACGGTATTTTGCTACAGGAGGTTCACAGCCAACTTCACTTGGCATTGTTAATTACTTAATGAGTGAGTTGATGAAAAGTTCCCTAGGTTTACTTAGAAAGATGTAGCTTTCCCACCATATATGTGCTAGATGTTTCTGTCCTCTACCATGCAGCAGACACTGCATTTACTTCCACTATAATAGTACTTCAGGAACTTCTGGGTGTTAGGAGCAATATTCCTTCTAATTGTCTTAATCTTGCATGGTAAGACATTTTATTTTATATCAATTTGGCATAACACAGGAGAGTCCTAGAAGGCAACTAATTCATAAGGAAATGCTTTTTTTGCAGGACAAATAATATACCTTAAGAATTTACAGATATACAGGCCAACGGCTTAGGAGGATTCTGAAAAACACTAGCCATTTATGTGAGTAATAACAGTTAGAAGAGGGAGCAGGTGCTGACTCAGATAATAAGGGTTCAGTACCTAAGGCTTGCAAGCTTCTTGTGTAACTTCCAGAATATAATGTATGTTTGCATCTCTGTTCCTCATCTATGCAATGGGAATAATAATTCCTGACTTTAGAAGGGGCTATAGGATAAATTAATTTTGTTAGCCAACAGTGCTATAGAGAACAAGACTGCAGTATTTTAATATTCCTTGTAATGTCCTAAGAAGCCAGCCAGGCCTAGGAAGCTATTATTTTAGGCTCTGTATTCACAGTACACAGACCATGGTCAAAAGAATCTACTGTATATATATGACAAGACAAATAAACAAAGATAAAATGCAAGGAAGCAATTTCAGAGTGAACAAACACAATTTCAGACAGACAGATTTTAAGAGGTGGACAAATGAATTAAATGATACCTCAGCAACAAGTGCAGTAGTGCTCTCAAAGCTAGTAACAAAATCTAATAATGTTCTCCCAGGACACCTATAAACAGAGAGATTGCATTCATATGTTTTCATTCCATTTATTGCTACTGAGTCATGTGGTTTAATTGGTCAGATGAAAGGTAATCATCACTTGGAGAGAGGGGAGGTTTTGTTAAGCAAACCTCAAGTTATGATTTATTTATTTGCTAGTCTTTAAAAGCTGGAATGCCTGGAAGAATTGCTCTGTTTAATAACATGCTTGCCAAGCTGACTTTGCATTAGAAAGTTTCTCTGCATCCCACAGTATGCCTAGCAGTTATCCACACTGAAAACAGTACCTTTACAGTTAAACTGTGAAAATACACTACACTGAGAGAGATGATACAAAATTTCAAACTACTGACTCAAACACGTTAAAAAAAAAAAAAAACAAAAAACAAAACAACAACAACAACAAAAAAACACCAAAAAACTACCTTGATTTGCTTGATTTGCATACAAAACATGTAAACTCTCTGGTCCACTGATCGTGAAGTAAGCACAAGTTAACACCTTAATGATTCTGGCTACAGGCACACTAATGTCTCAGAGAGCAAAGATGGAAGTGATATGTACTTTCAGAAACTATTGTACACTTTCCTTTTCAAATCTGTCTTCATCATGGTCATTAAAAGTGACTTCAGTGTTAGCTCCAGGCAATATTGGCTTATATTTTGAAAATATTATGAATGTGATTTAAAATATTCTCTTCTTCAAAAGTAATCATCAAGATCAAATAGTTTTCATTACATAGAAAATGTTCAAAAATCTTTTAAAGTCCAAAACGATATTCTTTTCTTAGATGGACATCAAAACCTGTCAGCCTGTACTAATAGATCTTGGATGCAAAGATTTTAGTTATGAAATAAATTTAACAAAATTCAAAGATTGCTGATGTTTAGTCACCAGAGTAATTTCTGTTAAAGTAACGGTGAAACAGGGGAAAATATGCTTCATATTTAGAAACATCTTAAAGTTCAGCTTCACTTCAATGAGTAATTTGCAAAGGTGAATCTCATGCAATTTAAAGGCAAAAATGATAGACTTTATGATTTCATCAGAACTAAATAACAAAGGCTAATAACTTTTGACTTAGATGGTTTTGTGTGTTTTAATAAGATGACACATCAAGGAACCATGAGCCTGCTCACTTTGCAGGCCTGTCTTTGGCCTTAGCAATTTACAGATTCAGGTCTAGACTTTTAGAGTTTGAGAGACTGAAGGATAAAAATGACAAAAAGGAAAAGTAATGGTTCTGAATATGGAAAATAGCTATTTCTTTGAGGCATGTAAAGGACAGGCGTAGATAAGTGTCTGTTGGCCAGAATAGCTACTGCCATTGCTCCTTAGGCTTAATATCCTACACACTGTGGAAACTGGAGTTTGACCTTTTGCTCCATCTCTTCCGGGTAAATGTTTTTGCATGATTTAATAGAATGGTTATTTTTTATGCAGATGACTGTTAGGCATGCTCTGAGAGGCAAAGAGAAATTTCTGGTAGAAACAAGCTTTTTCAGCATGGTTGAATAAGCAAAAAGATTCTTTTAGCTATTCTAGTTTTAAGACACTTAAACTAAAGAAAAAAAAGATAGAGATATTTATTATATGGATTTTTGCTTTAATTCCTATATAGTTACTATTAATATGATTAATTAAACTATTAATAAACCATGTTTGTAGATGTTGTTGCAGAGCTTTAGTAGATATAGAATGAGCTCAGAGAGATTTACTGGAATTCATTGGTTCTTACATTGCTCTTCTGAATTTTTCATAGAGAAACTCTTTATTTTCTCACATACTTGTAAGTGGACAAGTCTGTGCCACTGACAAATGCAGTTTTTATAAGAAAATGTGAATTTAGAAAAATCATATGAATTTCAGAATTTAATTTTTTATTGTCTTTGACTTATTGTGGAATATGTTAGATATTGTATCTCATTTTCATTATACCCTTCACAGAGGATACAGAAAAAGAAAGGCAGCTTTGCCAATGAACTTTAGCATTAAGATATAATTGTGATATATCTACAGATTGAAGAAGTGAGAGAGTGACAGACTGTAGAAGCCTGAAGATTGGTGGGGGGGGAGGGGGGAGGAAGTAAATGTTTCTCTGAGTTTGGAAAAGAGAAAATAGGGCTTATAATGGAGCTGAAATGCATGTTTATCCCCAGTACCCCTTTATTATTCTCAAAATCTCCAAAACTCTTGTAATACTTTTATTTCATTGTTTTGATAGTTGAGATGTTATTAATTGAAATGACCTTCGCTTTTTACATAATATAGAAATTCTTTAGTTTATGAAATAGGCCAAATTAATACTCTATGTTTTAATGTGACATATTCCAATGAAATGAGTTTTTTGGTGAGAAGTACATTCAGTAGGTGACTTAATTAAGGAAGGCTTTAGAATATCAATCTCACCGATGTAGGCCTATATTCATTCATGGTGCATTTCCGTATGTATAGAAAGTTGTCAAAGTATATTCTAAAGTATCTGTTGTCACACGTTTTTCTGGCTCCGGGCGTGTTGGAGTGCAAGGTCTTCCTGAAATGCCAAGATGCGCTTCAGCACCAGGGACAGCGCCCGTCCCCCGCATTTGGGCGCAGGTGTTGACGTTAGGACGAATTACCCAGACTTTGCAGTGAAACCGTCTTACATGATACAAATAATATTTTTTAAAATATAAAATACTATTTCAGAGCAAAACTTCCTTAACACAAGGTCAATGGAGAGTATACTTCCTTGTGACAACAGGATTTTTAAAACACTCAGTCCATGCTCACACAGTAGGTATTTTAACCTGTTACTATCATTACTTGAACTGTTTTAGTACTGTGTCATGGTCCAGGATCCCATGGTAGGGACTGAATAAGAATAGAAATTTATCTTTTTTCCTGAAGAACTGACACTCTGTGATAACTGCGATGAATGGTTTAAACTGATACAAATAAGAGTTGCTCCTGAAAGGCAAAATCTTTCCGGCAACTTCCTTGTGTTGATGTTAGTGATTTTTGTGATGAGTTAGATCATGGATTGCAATTAAAAAAATCTGTGGTTTTAATCTAGATCCATTTCTAGTTAACTCTTGCACTTTTTCCTCCTCCAGGCCCCATGTTTTGGTGCCATTAAATTTTCGTCCACAGAATTGTTGAGCCAGCACTGCATGCAGGTGGTCGTAGCTGTTTGAAGTGATAGAGCAGGGGTAAGTGACAGAAAAATTTCACGGAAACACAGAGATAAAAGTAGACACACACAGCTATACAGCATTCCAGTATAAGGCATTCCCTAGTAACAGTAAATCCAGCATTGCCATGATGGTGGTTGTGACCAGAGGTAACTGGGGTGGGGCAGTCAACTTACGTATTAGTCTTGTATAACTAACAGTATCCAGAGTGCCAAAGAGCAGTCTCAAGATGCTACAGAATACAGAAGAGAGACTTGGATGAAAATAAGTACAACCAAAAAATCCTCTTTATTGAGCAATAATGTAAGAGTTCTGGCTAAATACAAGCATCCATTCCTTTTGCCTTACGTAACAGTTTTGTTTTCTCTGGCTTCCAGTAAAGATATAGATATAATTTATATTTTGCGGAATCAATAATCAAAGGGAAAAAAGCAGGCACTCTTATTTTCTACTATTTTGAAGCTGTGGGCCCTGAATAAAGGATGATTTTTTTTTTATTTTTAAGCATAACGTTATTAGTATATAGTAAAAAAAAAAAGAGAAGAGATTTAGCCGAACCTTGAGTTTTCTGCCACTATTTGTATACAGATGTATCTAAATACTTCATTAAAAAAAAAAAAAAGTGCAGATTAAATCCCAAATCAAGTTTAAAAATATGTAAGCATTTATTAGTCTTAACCTACTTTATTTTAAAGCTGTATAATGAAGGGCTAATACACGATTTAAAACTAAACTACAGTTGTTTTGATAGGGTGTTAAGAATCCAGCTGAGCTCATTTCCTTGCCAGTAGGTGGAGATAGCACGTAATATGCTCCCTCCTTGTTTCCTTCCCCTCTCTTCCCCCCCCGTCTTTTTTTCCCCACAACCAATTTTCTGATCGATGCTGGGATTCAACGAGTGAATCTCGGAACAGGAAGCAGGCGAAGAGACTACAGAATACTGCAGAGGTTCCTTTGTTGCTTTGATGGGGAGGTTCTTTCTTTCTTTCTTTGCTTTTTCATTTCAGTGAAATTAAAGAGTTTACAAGCTGCCTTGCCCAGGAACCTGAACCTGCAGTAGAAGGAGCCTCATCATCTACAAGTGTATGGATATTTCTTATGCCATGATTTGTAATTCTCTTTTAATCAGGTAAGACACCATGATATTTAATTAAAATGCTTTGGCGACAAATTCCAGTTGTTTTGCGCCAAGATTCTTCTCTTAGGGTGCCACACCTAGTTTTCAATTAATATTAATAGAGCAAGAGGAGAAGAAATAATAGCCATCTTTGCCACTGTGGGGATTTTTCATAGTATTTAATTAGGTCTTAGCACAATAATAGAAAAAGATGTTATTTTGAGTTCTCTGGTCCTATATTTTTTAAAAATGTGTATGTTTCTAATTAGATTTACTTTTTGAGTTTGTATTTTTCATCATAATTGTGGTAATTTGTTGTGATGTTTTGAAATGGTCATCCACAAGTGTTTCTTTTTCTTCTGGAGGTTATATTGGTGCTGTATCCAGAATACAAATTGGAATGTATTTTAAAGCATATTGAATACATCCCTGGGATTGCCCGGTTTAAATGTAGAAATGTGCTGTTGCTTCTTTACACCATCTTCAGACAGAGGCTTTCTTTACTTCTAAATTCATTTATTTGTTTTTTTCTGTGAGGTATAGATTTACAGGACTCTCCCCTCCCTCATCTCCCAAAACAGCCTCTCCCTGATGGAAGACAGAATGGAGGACCTGTCTGTGACTAAACATGGTTTTGCATTGCTGAAAATACCATATGAAACACATGTGTTTTGTGAATCTTTTTGTATGTATATAAGAATGGGGTTTTTTAATTGCAAAAACTTAATTACATATTACATGAGAAAGAAAAATACTCTTTTAAGTATTTTTTTAGATGCGTGACACACACTGGGAGAGACAGCAGAATGACTCAGGAGGTGGGAAGCTCATGCAGCACCCCCTGACTCTTCTTTCAAATCTTCTGTTTTTTTTCTTACCTTCCCTTAATTACAGCAGTAATTTATTTAGTTGGAAAAAAGACTAAATAGACACATAGAAATGCATTGACTGACTTAGACAGTCACAGATTGGAGAAAGGGCTCAGTAGCCAGTATATGAGGGGAAAAAAAAAGAATGTGTGATTAATTTAAATGCATGCTGCTTTCTATTACAAGGTTGTAAGTAGGAAAGCACTAAATCAAAATTTTCACACGCCTCTGTCAATGTAAACTTTTTTTAGCAGTGGTTGGTGAAGCAACAGAAAATTGCCTGTTGGGATTTGAATGCTAGATGCTGCCTTGGCTTTAGATAATTCCTTAGATATGTGATACGTTAAGAAGGTTCACATGCATTCTTGCCTTCTATGCATGTTGCCTGCCTAGTTGTATTTTTCTGATCAGTGTTTACAATATGTATATATGGGCATGGCTTAGCCATTATAGTGTCTGAAGATATCTTCACTAGATGGTAAAGGATTATCCATTCTTGGACAGATCTGGAGAAAAGATGAACAATCACTTCCAAATGATGATCCGCAGTTTCCTCCGGTGACAAATATATTAAATAAATTATGCTCTCCTAGGTCTATAGGCCCCAAATCAACAACAAACAGGCAAACCAATGGGATGACTCACATTCTTAATATTAGGCAAGTGGATAAGTACCTGGTTCTATTCTCTTGATTTTTTTAAATTGTGGAAATGTTCAGGGAGAGAATACCCTTTTTTTTTTTTTAATCACAGGGATTTTGCAGTGTTCATAAAATGCAGTCAGTAGGCCGCAGTAGCAAATAGCTTCAAAGACAAACTATAGATCTACCTTTAAAAAATAACAGAAAATCCACTGAGTCGTTGCAAGCCTTGAAGGGAAATACCAAAGCTGAATTCTTACAGATTTTGAGTACATTAATTGTGAACATTGGTCTCTGGGAGATACAAAGACATAAATGGCCATATCATGTCAAAGCATGATACAGGTACCTTTCAGTAGCAATGGCAAAAGTCAGATGTTTCTGGAGGAGTTCAAGAGAAAGTTGACCCCAACAGAAAGCTGGCCCTCCCTACCTTTTGTGAAACTTAATTTTAGGGGTTATCTAAACATCCTTGTTATTTTTGCTCATCTGAATTACTGTAATTGAAGTGTACTCTGTACACGTATAAGCCTCAGATCTCCGCAGCAGAAAGCAGCAGACACTGTCTGCAGCCAAAGTGAGAGCCCGGCAGCAGTTACACTGCCAGTGCTGTTTGCTCGATTTCTTCCATCACAGACCTCGATGAATGGATTTGCTGGGTCACTACCTGCAGGCTTCTTCAACCCCCAAGTAGCCCCTCAACTCTCCCTGCAAGGGAACAGAGAGGACACTGAAATCTAAGATATTCTATCTGCTTGAATTGTACCGGGTGTCAATGAATGCGACTGTAATCTTCCTTACGCATGCAACTCTCAGCTGGAGCACCAAAATCACAAACAAGCTTTTTACTGCATTGCTTCCATTGTTTTAAGGGCACACACATTCTCCCACCAACTTCTACAGAGGACAAGGTGGATCCTTTGTGGCGGCAGACCCTGGTCCTGTACTCCTCCACAGCGGAGGCAGCTGCTTGTCCATCACAGCCGCCTGTTCCTCTGTTTGTCCTCGGCTCCAGCTTGCTGAGCAGGCATCAGGGAGCCTGGAGGCCTCCTTTCTAGAGGCTTCCTGAAGCCACTCGAAAGAATCCATTTCTTATTCCTCCTCTCCTCTCACCGACACCTACCAGTCTTAGAAACGCTGGGCTAAAAGACATTTCTGCCAACAATGACCTGAATCTCCTATTCTTCTCAAATTGTCTTTGAAAGACAAACAATGTACCTGATTTCAAAGAGGCGTTAATGAGGGGGGGTAGATGATGATGTGTATCACGAAATACCATAAGAATAAAAAGTATAAAAAAAAAAGCTAAGGAGAAAATTAATAATTCTGTAATCACTACATGTTTGGGAAGATATAAAGGAAGGCTTGGGATCAAAATACTTAGAGGACATCTTAAAGAAACATTGAATAACTATATTAATAATATTCAGTCCAAATTCCTAGTGTTTCTTACCTTGCAACTTTACCTCCCTTATTTCTGCTCCCGAACCTACTATTGTTCATTTTTTCTACCCTTCCCACCAATTTAAGTTAGGCTGCTTCCTCTTTCTGCCTTTTACTGGTTTGAGATGAGCAGAAGGGCTTTGCTTCTGCTCCTGATTTCAGCATTTGATGCCTCAGCAGCTATCGTCATCAATTGCACTGAAGGGGCTGCTAATGCTAGGCAGAAACACAGTCAACACGTGGCAGCTCTGGAAGTATTTATTGCAAGCCGCTAAGAAGCTTTTTTCTGAGCATATTTAGAAATTATTTTAAAGAAGTGCTGAATGGCCAGATTTCAATAAATTTATACAGGAGCAACAAAATGCAAACTCTCATACTGTCTGAGCAGCTTACTTGTTTAAATTCAGAGTAAAGAAATTGTAGCAAAAGTTCTCGGGGGGAGGGGGGGGAAAGGCTGGAACTAAATTTTAGTGCTGCCGGATTACCAACATACTCATTAAATAATCACAAAAATAGTTTTTAATCTTCATATTAAACCCCCCAACAATATAGATTCATTGTTCTCCTCTTTTGTTTTTTAAACTTGTCGATTAATGAGATAATACTTTCAAATGTTTCCAATTTGCAGATTACAAATGTACTTTTCTATTAAAATAGTAAGTTGTTTTTATGAGCATTCAAGCTGAAAGAAATAAGAAGTGTCATGAGTAAACATAGATCTGCATTGTCAAGTTCTTTTCTTTTAAACTTAATTGAAAGAAGTATCTTGCCATTTATAGTGTCATTAAAGAAAGAAATCAGGACCAGGCCAACAGCATAAACAAATTCAATCTCAACAATTAAAGTCTGGCAAAGCTGAAGGCATTGGAAAGAGATTCTTATGATGGAAACTATTAAGTAAACAAAACTCTGTCAGCTCTGTTCTATACCATATAGAAAAAAGTTCAGTGATTGTTTCTATGTGAAGTTTTCTTAGGTTTCGTGCAATTGCGATTGCAGTTGCTTCTTGATGCTTAGCTCAGCTTCCCTTAAATATGGGCAAAAGCCAGTTTTGACCAGATGAATTCTTCTGTCCTGCTAATGCTAAACAGTTCTCACTCATCTTCTTTTCAGAGGCACCGCCTGTTATGTAGTGAAAATGTAGACTTCCCCCATTAAGGAAGATGATCATATTCAATGAGATAAGGATTGCTCCATGCAGTGTATAGTTACCTTACTTAGACAAACTGGTAACATCTAACATTAGCGGACGTGCATTTTAGGATGATGGATGTCCAGGTTTTGAACATACAGCAAGTGCTCTTCCAGTGTCTAACACGGACCTGATGTATGATGGGAGATGCTTGATTTTTACGCCATATGGTGCTGCTTGTCTGGTCTTAAATAGAGTTGTGACATACAGCTTTTGAGTACATTCAGAAGATGTTAAATGACCCACTCCAGACAAAAAAAATAATTGGGTACCATTCAACCCTGCAGTAAAAAAGGACAACTGCAGTAGGCTTAGCCACTGCTCAGCTTAGTACTTCGGTTTCAAAGGCAGTATACGTGCTTTATAAAAATGTCCAACCCACCTGATTATTTTGGCTACTCACTTGGCCTGCTAGCCTATCACTCCATAGCCTTCTGATTGCTGGTACTGAGCTAACCAAAGTAAAGCTACAATATTTCCACATCTACTGCTGTGATTCCTTTGACAGCCATGCGGATTTTGCTTCAGCTAAATAACTACCAGCAGGTTTTCAGAGTGGGGCAGAAGCAGTTTTGCTGTTTGACTGGGTGTTGTTTCTATGTTATTTCTTTTCTATACCATCCTCAACATCTATCTCACCCTCCTCAGTGTAACTGCAAAATCCTCAGCAGAATTTGACCCCAATGTAGTTTTGTTTGATGATAAATGTAAATGACTCATTCTGAAATTAGGAGCCTGACTCAAGTTCTCTGAAGCATTACAATGTGTTCTAGGCTCACCTATTTGTCTTCGTAGGATCACAGATATATCAGGTGCCAGATTCCACATGTATACAAAATGGAGTCAGGTGCAGGCAGAAAACTTGGACAGTTTGTGATCTTGAGAAGAATAGTGGCCAGGCTTTAATGCATGATAAACTGCACAGAGATAGAGCAGAAAGAAGTGTTCTTTCCCTAAACGCTGTTGTCTGAATTTGCTCTTTAAAAATGACTTCCATAAACAGGGGCCAACAAAAAGAATGTTGAAGTAGCACCTGAGTATCTAAACAGACTGTGTGCTTATAGGGCAAATGTCTATATAACCACAACTACTACGAAACAAGAACTCTTCCCAGGATGTTTGAAATTTGACAGCCTGTCTTTCAGTGTACTTGTTGTATTTTGCTTATTAGTAAATATTTGTACCGAATGCAAACCAGTGGCAAATCCTACCTCTTGGGCCACAAGGCAAGCTTTGTTAGATCAGCTTTTCCCACTGGAGGTCTCTGGAGAGGTTATTCTAACTGGGACTGTGGTATGCAAGGTCTTATCACAAGAGCATAATAGGTGTATTTGTAGAGTGTCTGCACTTCATATGTTTTCTCTTTACCGAGAGTCAATAATGAAACCATGGAAACTAAAAGATAAGTATAGATACCAAGCGGAATGAAAAAAATTTTCCATCTGTAGTTGCCTTAACCTGAAAGCAGACAGGGGGCAAATGCTGCATGATTATTTCCAGATTGAGACTTCACTGCCAGATGTGCAAACATCCTGATGGTGAATGCATTTGTGCAGGTTAGACGTTGCAGTGCAGGGGCAGGTTTCCATTTTGTAGAATGGGAAGTACCGCAAAAGTGCTGCCGGTAGGCAGTCTCCTAGGTACCACGATAATTCTCCTAGAGAAGCAATGAGAATATAGTTTGAAAATACTGGTATGCAGGATGAGCTGATGTTTTATTTTAATTTGGCTTCTGGAAAATACTAATAGACAAAATGGAAAGCACCCAGTTTTACTGTCAGTAGCAATGGTAAGATGCAAATCTTAAAGTTATCGAGGAAATCAATTTGATTAGGAAGCAATAGACTGTAAGTGTTACTGGGTCATATTTATGAGAGTCACTTTTCAACAGAATAAAATTTTACATTTTGCAAACAGTTTGCTTTTGCAGTTTTGTTGGCCAAACACATGCAACAGTCACGTTTTCAAGAGTTATTGTTTCAAATTTAATTTTTTTTCAGTATTTTGGGTTACAGGTTACATTTAAAGTGCTCCACAGCCTTTTACAAGATTTGTGACTGTAAAAAGATATTTGTGCTTTTTTCAGCTGTAGTTTTTATGAATTACATGATCTTTGATCTGAAGCAAAGCTTTGGCCCTCTAAGCCATGCTGAAGGCAGGTTAGCCTTCACACAGAGAAAAATCTGTTACTCCACCCCACCAGTATCCTTCAGAAAAAAAAAATTATTAAATTTGAATGTAAGCCTCAGGGTACAAAGATGATGACCTTTTAAAATTATATAGGGCACTTGGGTGCTATTACTCATGCTGACATCTTGCCCTCTGGAGTGGCAGAGCCTGGGAACCCAGAAGCATTCTCCATTGCTGGGAAAGGGATTATATTGCTTTTCTCAGTATTGACCTCACTCCCAAATTAGTTTAAGAATTCACACATTCTCAAAATAATCTGTCCTTGGTGAGAAAAATGATGGATATGATGCAGAAATTGAGTGAGCTGGTATAAATACTGTGAAGATGGGCGAACAGCTCTGAAGCTGAGATAAGAAAAGCAAATATTCCTTAGGAATCTAGAGAAGAGATTGACGGGGGGAAAGCAATCAAATACAGGGTGGAAAAATAGGAATTTTAGGAGGATGCACAAATTCAGTTCCTACAAGAAAAAAAGCAGAATCTGTTCTAAAGCAAATATTGAAATGTGTATCTGCCTTCCCATATGGAGGTGAGCCATGGGGCGTGCATGGCTCCAGTGGGAAGATCTTGCAGTGGCACAGCTCCGGGTTGCAGGTGATACTGTGCGCAAGTAACGCCTGCAAGAACTCTTTGGGGAGCTCTGTAATTCCTTCTAATCAGAACCTGTTTTGCTGGCTCAAACACAGTGGGAAAGGAAAACTCTCCTGAGGAGGTTTTCAACATCTGCTCCCTTGCTTTATTCACATGTACCAACAAATGCAAATGGAATACACTCAAAGAAAATTTACAGTTAGGAAATCAGTGGGAAGATGAGTAAATTGTTAAACTCCAATGAACAAATCCCAGTTCCAGATCACCCAGCTATAATGGGCTGCAGTTCTATTTTAGCCTAGATTCTTGTAGATTATCCTGAGCAATCCTTCTTTTCCCCATAGTTATAAAATGATATTATAATGAGCAAGCCTCCTCTCCCCCCCTCCCCTTTTTTTTTTTAAAGTTACCTTGAAAATAAATCTGTTTTTTCAAAAGCTGGCTGAACTTTACAGCTGTTAGTTCTCTGTGGTCTGTTTCAAGAGGTTTTGTCCTCTTACGAAAAAATTCAGGAGCCAAAGTAGATTAGTTTTGGGCAGATATAGGTGTAACTGTTCACCTTTCCATTTCTGGCACATTCCCATACTTAAAAGAAGTGGCACTGAAGTTTTCTTAACTTCACTACCCAGGAAACTGACGTCTAAGTATAGTACAAGGGCCTCATTTTATTGTAGTTACCCATCAGGTAACTTACTAAGGGATTCTCATGAATTTGTCATTCTAAAAAGGGATGTTCCAACTGAAGCTCATGTTAAATCAGGGGAATGTTACAAGCCATACGTTGCAGAATGTCAGAATAAACATTCATAATGATCTCTGATCCTACATTTATGAATCTGCGTTGCTCCCTCAGGCCTTTCAAGTTTCTTGATGGAAGAGTGATATTACCTTTCTGCTCTTAGTTAACTGCATATGTCTGCCATATGCACTTTGTCCCTCAGGATAACCTGATCCATAAAGATGTTTTTATAGTGTTCAGAGTATTCTCAATTAATGTCTTGATGTGACAGCTAGGTTATCAGGACACTATAAAAGGCAAGCAGAAACTGGGCCTGGCAAGCTGTTTCAGGGTTGTTTGTGTGTGTGTGTTTTTTTAATGGCGTTTCTATTTAATTGTGGGCCAATTAGCTACTCGGTTTCCTTTCAGATAAAAAAAGTATTCTCAATTTAATAGAGAGTTGTTTAATGCTTCCTAATGTTGTATATCTGACTGAGCTTTTCATTACCCAGAGAAACAAACATGCTGGTTGGGTCACCAGGGAGTAGTGGTGATGTTTGTTGTCTTCCTTTGCATGGGAGGCAGGGAGGATGAAGCTGTAGCTCTTACGTTTTCTGATGTTTCTGTATGACAGTCTGCTAAATCCTCTATAACCACTCAGCTGTGTTCTGCACAAGTCACCAAGGCTATTATTCATAAGGGGATGTAATTTCATGTAGTTTGGTTTGGTTTCTCCTTTTTGATTGCCAAATTTTGAATATACATCCAGCCTTATGTGCCTCACACTGGTGACATCTTCATTTAAAAGATGTACTTACTCTACTGTAGAGACACCTGTAGCATGAAGTTTTGGACAGTTGGCAGACATGTAATAAATCATACTAAAATTACAGTAATTAATGTATATGCCAAGTACTACAACAGGAATATTCATTTCTTGCCCTGCCTCTGTTAATGTGTATCAGTATGCAAACCACATGCATTTTCATACGTTCATTCTGTTTCCAAAGCCACACGGGGATCTGTTTCTCAAAATGTAAAGTGGGAATAGGTTAATTGGTGCAAAGTAAGTGGCTGATACAAGGTTCCGCTAAATAGTTCACATTTAAAAAATGGCATTAACAGTATGTTAGTAAGTGGCAGAGTTGAGCAGGCAGAGTTGAGCAGGCAGTTATGGGACACTGAATTAAGGTTGTCTTTACATTCTGGAAATCAAACATGCTATTTGTAGCCACCTGTGAAAAGAGTGTTTTGAGTGAATTGCCTGCCACCGTATCAGAGTACTGAGCAGGATTCATCTCTCTCCCTTTATAGTTTGTGGAGAGAAACAGGCACTTCTAGGGCACAACTTGCCTGATTCTAAGGTAGATATCTAAAATAGGTCAGAAGAATTGCCTTTTAAGGGACCCATTTTTCTCCAGTGAATATGAAAGGAGTTCAGGTTGGCTCAGATGTGGATGCCTACAGATACAGACATCTGACACCAGGGAAGGTGAGTCCTACTCGTGACACAGGCAGAAGTAACAACCAGTTCTCCAAGACAGCATGCAGACCTTACACAAAGGATAGTACTTTCTGCCCATGTAGTTGTCCTTTTTTCCTTTCCCATGAATCACTTCTCCTAATCCATGTGAAGCACCAATGAATCAGGGAAGTGTCCTCCAAAACAATTCTCCCTGCTTTTAAGAGCTTGTCCAGATTGTGTACTACAGAAGACAGTGAATGTTGCATAATAGTGTCTACTGACAAAGGAACCAAAAGTAAGGCAGATCTCAGCTGTAGCATGTGCTGTGTTTGGGTCCTTCTTCCTGCAGTAGTAAGTGTGTTTTACTGGCGTACTTGTACACAATTTAGCAGAGACCCTATTGATAGTGATATGAATGATTAGGAGTTACTGAATGTTTGTACAAACTTCACAGACCTTTAAACTTTTCAACTTTGTAGTTCTCTATAAAATCATTTTCAGATCTTACTGTCCATCCTTAAACTAATTCCAGTCACTTCAGATTTTTATTCTCTCTCTTGTCCATGATGTCCAAGCTTTTTGCTTTATCTTTTCTCCGCTTGCCCCGTTATACTGGCTCCCCCCTTACCCTCTTTCCCTTTCCCTTCACTTTTTCCCAGCCTGGTCTTTTGTGAGGTCAGACTTGTCAGCCTAGATGATTTTCTTGGTCATAAGAATCTACAAGTCTTTGACTCTTTAATTGTCTCTCCAACCAGCCTACAGCAGTACTACTGCTAATTTTGTGACAATCTCTTTATCCAGGCAGACAATTTTTCCACTAATCATTTCCCTGGAGGATTTTTCTGCTGCCAGTCTTCAATCCCAGCTATGTCTCCCTTTCTTCCTACCTTCCCAGTTGAACTGGCTCCCCAGTTCAAGAGAGACAGGGAACTACTGGAGAGAGTCCAGTGGAAGGCAACAAAGATCATTAAAAGAATGTAGCACCTCCCTTATGAGGAAAGGCTGTGAGAGCTGGGCCTCTAGCTTGGAGAAGAGAAGGCTGAGAGGAGACCTTAGAAGTAGCTGAAGGGTGGGTGGAAGGAGGATGGAACCAGACTCTTTCCAGTGGTTCCCAGTGACAGCAACGGGCCGTCCCAGGGGCAACAGGCACAAGCTAGAACATAGGAAGTTCCATTCGAATAGGAGGAAAAACTTCTTTACGGTGAGGGTGACAGAGCATTGGGACAGGCTACCCAGGGAGGTTGTGGAGTCCCCTTCCCTGGAGACCTTCAAGACCCACCTGGATGCAGTCCTGAGCAATGTGCTCTAGGCAGTCCTGCTTTAGCAGGGGAGCTGGACTAGATGATCTCTAGAGGTCCCTTCCAACTCTGATGATTCTGTGATTACCTCCCCCCTTTTCCTTCTGTATATCCTTCTGCGTTTTTTAACAACCAACATATAAGAATTCTCACTCTTGGGTCAGCATGGTCCACAGAGACAACAGACTTCAGCTGCAGGAAAATCCCCTCAGCTGGACACTGAAACATTAACATAAAGAATTCCCAACTTTAAACCTCTGGGGTGTTCTCCCAAATATATATGTAAACTAATTTTTCAAGTCTGGCCAAGTATTATAGATATCATTCCAACAGAATAGTCCAAAATTCAGAATGTTGTTCAGGAAAAAGTTCTGCAAGACTATATTCACACTTTGAAAATTGGCAGCTATAAAATTTTAATGAGAAATATGTGTATGTAGCTTTTTCTTGGAAATAGTTGCATCTTTTGAGTTGAAGCTTTCCTCTAAAAATCTGTCTGAGGCAAAAATTGACAATTTAGTCCCAGCACTTGAAAACTGGCATAATCAAGCAAGGGGTCGGGGGAGGGAGGGTGGATTAGAAACAGGACAGGTCAGGCATCTCAGTAATAAACAGTACTGCCAGCCCCATTTGTAATTATCATGAAATATGACAACCCGTAACTAGTAGCTGGCTTGGACCCATCCGCACTGTATTCATAAAGATATAGTAAGAACTACTAACCCATAAAGCATCATAAAACTAAAAGAATATTTAAAAGTAAATATGGGGCATTGTCTATGACTTTATTTCCAGAATCTCTGAAACCACTTTGCTTCTGGCTTATCTGAAGTGGCACTTCCCTGACACAAAGCCAGGTCCAGCTCTTCCATTCCAGTGGCAAAGGGAATCTGGTGGAAACAACATGTGGGGAAGGGAGCTGTGTTTTCAGTCATGCTTTTTGCTGTTTCTGTCTGTTTCAGAGACATTGGTATATATCCATGCAGGTAGGAGCATGAGTAGTGCTGCTGAGGAAACACAGCCTGTGGCATCCTGCCCTTGGAGGTGATGGATATCCAGGGAGTTAATGCTTCTTTCAAGCTGCATTAACTCCTGCAGGATCCCCTCAGCAGCTGGTGCTGTCAGCAGCAGCTCTGTTCCTGGGGGAAAATTCTCATATGTTATCCACAGAGATGTTTGTTTCCCTCATGTGGGAGGGTCCTCACGTTTTCTGTGTCTATTGTGTTTTGGTTTTAAAAATAAGTTCCTCAGGAGGCAGTTGTGTTTGTTACTAACGCACTATCTTTGCAACTGCAGGCCTATTTAGAGAGTACTTCATTTAAATTCAGATTTTGTTTATTTCGAAAGTTACAAATTAGATACATACCTCCTGATGCTCATATATACCAAACCTAAACTTAGGGTTGTGGCATGTGGTGGTAGAGGTTATCTTTTCTTAAAAGCCTAACAACTTGAAATAAGGACATCTTTTAAAAACGAGGATGATGTAAAAACTGTCCCAGCACCTCGCTCCCCATGGCCATTTCTATGGTTTTGCAGTCACCATTTCCTAGCTAAAAAGCAAAACAAAACCAAACCATGAACCAAACACCCCCACATTGAGAAGGGGAGTTGGCTGACTGCAGACAGTAAGCAGCATGGCTGACTAGCTGTATCCAGTACAGGCAGTAAACAGCCTGGATCTGGCACCATCCCTTGCTCAATCCATGGGGCAGAGAGGACCCAGGGCCTCGGCTGTTTCTCACTGTTAACTCCGAAAGGCGCGTTTCCCTCATCTCCTGGGAGTGAGGCGTCCCCTTCTCCACAGCCAAGCATCCCTTTCATCCCCGCATCCCTTTCATCCCTGCAACCCTGCTCTGCGCTAAATGCCTGCATGCTCTTTTCTGCCCTTTCTACTTCTCCCATTTGATTAGGTCCTGCTGAACCAGGCAGAGGAACCTTTCCTTCTGGAAAACAAAAATATAAAATAAAAATAACAACAAATCTGCCTGGGGCAGGTTTGCGGGCGGAGTTTCCGCATCCCGCGGGCGGCGGCACTCCCCTGCGCTGCGCTGCGCTCTCTGCCAGGCCGCAGCGCGGGTGCCGCAGCCGCCGGCCGGTTGCTAAGCAACC
>VXBW01005696.1:1581478-1628978 GCA_013400375.1 Thinocorus orbignyianus | reverse complement strand
AGTTGCCATTTTGCATGAAATCTTTATATTGTCAGGAAAAATCACATGATTGTTTTGGTTTTTAGTAACCGTTTAACATCATAATAAAAATCTTCTCTCTTTGCAGGGTTGAAGACTATTGTGGGAGCCCTAATTCAGTCTGTGAAGAAGCTATCAGATGTTATGATCCTGACCGTATTTTGTCTGAGTGTATTTGCACTAATAGGGCTGCAGCTGTTTATGGGCAACTTGAGGAATAAATGTCTGCAGTGGCCTCCGGACAATTCTACTTTTGAAACAACTGTTATTTCCTACTTTAATAGCTCTTTGGGTGAAAATGGTACATTTATTAATACAACAATGACAACATTTAACTGGGATGAGTACATCGAAGACAGAAGTAAGAGTTAATTATATCATCTGTTGCATTGATTTTTCTGGATTTTTAAAAAACATATAAAAGCATCAGTATTTTCCCATTGAAATGAAAATGGTGTAATCTGGCTAAAAGACATAAAATCACTCATTTTGTGTAGTAAATAAAAGAGCAGTCGTAACGTAGTTTAACATGCTCATAATATTGTACTGGGTAGCAGAATATCTTTTTTTACCTTTTACTGACTACAGCTTTTAGAGTAAATGCACCTTGTAGCACAAAGCAGGAATTTGCATGCTAGTTTTGAGCCTGCTGAAATAGTGTGACAGTTCTAATATGGGATCTGAAATTTTATTGCTCCATTACTGACAGATAATGCCCAATATCATAAATTCACATGTGAACATCAGTTAACTCATGAATCTTGCCATAGCATGTAACTGCAGCTGCATTGTTTCTTCTGAAACTTCCTAAGTGTCTCTGCACCCCACCTCCTTACACACCACCGATATGCTTTTTTGACGACACTGATAATTTGTCCCATGCTTCTTATTCTATCAAAGTAAGAATTGTGCCATATTGCACATCTTTTAATTTGTTTCTTATATCTGCAAAATTAAGAAATTAGTGTTTTGATCTTCCTTTGTATCTCATAATACAGAATTTTCACCATTTCAGGTAGTTAATGTCACTACTGTGTTAACAAAAGTTCTTTTAAAATTAAGATAGAACAACTCTGGACATACCTAAAGTAGGTTGCTATTTTGTCTTTCATAATGGTAAATAGCTTAAGGCTCTCCAATTTATTTTAGCGTATTTAGGGTTTTAACTTTGTAGTTAGGCATAATCTTGGGTTTTTTATAAAGTCTGTTTAAATATTGTAACTGATGCCCATATCACTCTAAGTTAGGAAACATCAGTTTAATATCTAAAGCTTTCGAATCCAAGTCTCATTGTCTTGCAATCTGTTAATATACTTACCATCTCAGCATGCTTGTAGTATCATAGAAACGTCGTCTTGGACAAGATTTTGGGTGATAACCTGTCCTTAAAACCATCTGAACTACAGATTCCATTCCATTCCCCTTCAGCTGCTTCTGGTACTAAATCACACAAATAGAAAGTTTTTTCTAAATATCTGACCTAAGTTCTCCTAATTTCAAGTTGAATATGTTAGTACTAGAACTGTGGACTTAGAAATAAGATAATCATAGACTACTTATATTAGTCTTTATGATACTTTAAAACTTAGCTGCTTTATTTCTGGTCTTTTCTAAACCAAGCAAGCCTATTTTCTGTTTTGCATTTTGTATACTTATTTTAACTTTTTTTTTTTTTTTTTGCTTTTTTGGACTCTTTCCAATTAGTCTGGGATTTTGGGTTTTCTTGTTTGTTTGGGTTTTTTGTTTGTTTTTTTT
Organism: Thinocorus orbignyianus; assembly: GCA_013400375.1. Taxonomy (NCBI): domain Eukaryota; kingdom Metazoa; phylum Chordata; class Aves; order Ciconiiformes; family Thinocoridae; genus Thinocorus; species Thinocorus orbignyianus. Next base: position 1,627,205 of record VXBW01005696.1, on the reverse strand, counting down.
CTTTATTTTTTTTTTTAAATTAGAAACTCAAATCTGGTACTTAGTCTTCTAATAAATTAGAATTAATAAATTCATGTGCCATGTGTGCAACATTCCTATTAACACATCTCAAAATGACATAATTTTTATATTGGTACTGTATTGTTGATTCACACTCAACTTGCAGTTCACAACAGTTGCTGCATCTTTCTGTACAGCAGTGGTTGTGGCCAGATCCTGTCTATTTTGCATTTACGTATTTGATTTCGCCTTGTCAACTGTTGCATTTTCCACTTGTCTCTGTTGAAATAAATCCAATTGCTTTTGGACCAGCTGGTCAGTTTGTAAAGGTCACTCTAAATTTTGATCATTTTCTCTCCTAGCTTAATGTCTTCCGAATACTTGATGTCTTTTTTTTTTCCTATTATTTCACATTGTGAGTTGGTAATGAAACTTTTTATGAAAACCACGTATAGTACAGATCCCTGGAGGATCTTCAGAGAGATGGCCTCATGAATTGATATTGGGCCACTGGCAACTGCTCTCTGAGAGTCTTTTTTCTAGTATTTTGTAATTATTCCAGCCAGAATATGTCTTCTTTGCATATGAAAGTGTCATGTAGGACTTGGCAGTGTACGGCAGTGTGTACTGGTAGCCCAGAAAGCCGACTGCATCCTGGGCTGCATCAAAAGAAGCATGATGAGCAGATCACGGAAGGTGATTCTCCCCCTCTGCTCTGCACTTGTCAAACCACACCTGGAGTGCTGTGTCCAGCTCTGGAGTTCTCAACATAAAAAGGGCATGGAACTGTTGGAACAGGTCCAGCGGAGGGCCATAAAGATGATTAGAGGGATGGAGCACCTCTCCTATGAAGACAGGCTGAGAGAACTGGGGTTGTTCAGCCTGGAGAAGAGAAGGCTCTGAGGAGACCTTACAGCAGCCTTCCAGTATCTGAAGGGAGCTACAGGAGAGCTGGAGAGGGACTTCTTGTCAGGAAGTGTAGCGACAGGACAAGGAGTAACAGTTTTAAATTGGAAGAGGGGAGATTTAGATTAGATTTTAGGAAGAAATTCTTTCCTGTGAGGATGCTGAGGCACTGGAGCAGGTTGCCCAGGGAAGTTGTTGATGCCCGATCCCTGGAAGTGTTCAAGGCCAGGCTGGACAGGCCTTTGAGCAACCTGCTCTAGTGGGAGGTGTCCCTGCCCATGGCAGGGGGATTGGAACGCGATGGTCTTTTAAAGTCCGTTCCAACTCTAACCATTCTATGATTCTGTGACTTGTACCCATGACTGTTGTCTTGTTAATAAGCTGGGAGGAGACCGGAATAATTTTATATGTGGCATATTATTTACAAGCTCATATTTACTGTTTTGATTACCGTATCATTATCAACTTCGTATTGAAAAATTTATTATTTAAATGTTTGCAAAAATAGTGGGATGAGAGTTGAGTTGACTGGATAGTTTAATTGGATCCTCTTCTTACTGTCAACGAACACCCACAGACAATTTTGAAAATCCATCTTGGGGCCTATGTGCGTCTTTAAACCTCTTAAGCTTTTTAAGTAGGGGTTAGGTCTCTCGCGGGGCATGACTATGTGAGCACTGGAATGTCTGAAAATCCAGTTTCCTTATCTGATATCTGAGAGTAGATTGCAGATGCACAAGTTATGCACATAATCTGTCTGTGTCTCTATAAAATAAGCAGATTTTATGCTGTCTTTCTCATATACTGGTGGTGACGGAGTAGAAGCAGTCAATAGGAACTGGTTGCAATTCCCTGTTTGTCTCTCTAGCATTAGCCCTCAGTTAGTTCATGCCAGCTATGCTAGTCCATGCCAGCTGGCAGTAAATCTCAAGAAACCATCTGTTTCCTGGGAACAGCCAGAACGTACCTAATTTTGGCAACTTTAGCTTAATATGCCACCTGACCCAAAAATCTCCACTAGAGATGCCCATTTTACCATAAGAATCCCAAGCTAGGAATTGATGGCAAATTATTTTTCCCTTTCTGCTTCAAAGCAGAACAAAGGAAAAAGAATGTACTGAGAGCTTTTAAGACTTCAGTTTCTTCAAATTATATTTCACACCGTTTTGATAGTTAGCTTATTAACAAAATACATATAGGTACTTCAAATACTTTTCTCCCCTATAGTAATTTTTTGTAATGTACAACAAAAGCTTGGTTTCTTCCTCAGCTGCTCAAGTCAAGATCCAGTTAGTGATTTCCTGTGCATGTTGTGTCTTCATGCTGCAAAAATTTCACTACTTTTTCAAGTAATACTTGGATAAAGTACTATGTAATGCATGAACAAAAGCACAGAATCATTCTCATCCTTTGTCTTGCTTTCTTGATATTCGTTGACTCATTTCCTGACCCACACAATTTGGTATTCCACCCATTGTGTCTTACTCATTTTGGTAAGTTACTGAGAATTAGCTGTACAACTACCTTTGTATTTTCTTAAGAAAGCCAACTTCAAGACTCTATAGAAGGTCGTTTTCCTGTCAAAACCTTATTTTCCATGTGTTTTTCATTCCTAACCATTACATTGCAGTTAAGCTGTTAGCTCTGCTTATTTCTTTAAAGTATAAAAGTCTATACCATTGCTTAATTTCCATTAGGTATAAATGATGTAGTTCTCATCACCTCTTTCTCCTTTTTTTTTTCTTTCTTTTTTTTTAAACAGGTCATTTCTACTTCCTGGAAGGACAAAATGATGCTCTTCTGTGTGGCAATAGCTCCGATGCAGGGTAAGAAAACAGTCATCACTTTTCGTCATGCATCAATTAGCTGCTTAGAGTAGCTCAGGTGGTCAACTTTAGTATCAACTGTACTGTAGATTTGCAAATTACCTAAATATAACTATGTGATTTGAGTTTATGCAGGCACTTTCTTCAGCATCTTAGGCTAATTTTGTAAAGGTAATCACATGAACGCTATGTACATGTACATTACTGCCAGCTTGCTGACAACTGTTTATCATCAGCCATGCTTATTGACGTTCTTCTCTTGTCCTGGTTGAGATATGTTGATATGGCAAATTGTGGGGAAGGGTAGATTACTATTAGCTATGTTATTAAAGCATTTAAATATCATTAGGAAATGGAATTAAAAAATGAAAACCAATAAGATACATATTTTTATCTTAGGTATGTTGAATAAAATTTTACTTGTTCATAATTGCATTAGCAACTGGTACTCCTGAAAAATTTTGTGATTTACTATAGCATATCGTAATTTAGAGTAGTTGTTAAAAATAGCATTTCCTCTTCTTTTGTAGTCAATGTCCAGAAGGATATATATGTGTGAAAGCTGGTAGAAACCCCAACTATGGCTACACAAGTTTTGATACATTCAGTTGGGCATTCTTGTCACTGTTTCGGTTGATGACTCAGGACTTTTGGGAGAATCTTTACCAGCTGGTGAGGACTTATTAAAATAAATAGCACCATCACCAAATACCATTACTACATAGTATTTGCATAGTTTTTTTCATTCACGTATCCCCAGGGCCTTTGGGATAGAAATCATCTTTTATTTCATATATGTAAGCTGTCTAAAACAACAGGGACCTTGTTCATGATTTAGGTTCCCATGTGCTACTCAAATACATAAAAAGAAATAGCTGCTATTTTATGAAGTTGATCGTTATTTTTTTCTTTTCACAAATTAGTAAATGAACTTAAGTTCTTAAAGCTTCCTGCCCAAACATGCTGTAATAGATGCTAGTTAAAATGATTTGCAGTCTAGTACAAATACATTGTCTTTGAAAAGGTTACGTCATGTCCCTGAACTGCACAAATTCTTAACCTAAAGGACAATGATGTTATGCAGCATGACATTTTATATATTGCACTGTCTTTGTGGCATTGTAGTTTGGGACAAAAAGGTAAGATGCTGATTAGTGGCCCCACTACTGTTAGATTTTAAGGTTATAATACAGACATGTATTGGGGGCAGCAACTGCTACTACATATTCTTGTTGGTAGAGTTCAGAAGTATTCAAGCTACAGAATCTTTTTACCTTGACTGTAGTAGATACAAAACTTGGCTTTTTGCACATGTAGCCAGGATATAGAACTATTTGCCTCTGGAAAATCAACTAAATAATCTTGTGCTAACACAAAGCAATCTTAAAATGTATTTCTAGATTGTAACATGGATGCTACCATATTTTAAAGTCTGCTAAAAATGAGTATTATCTCTTTTTCCCCAGACACTGCGTGCTGCTGGGAAAACATACATGATATTTTTTGTTTTGGTCATTTTCCTGGGTTCTTTCTACCTGATTAACTTGATCTTGGCTGTGGTTGCCATGGCCTATGAAGAACAGAATCAAGCAACCATGGAAGAAGCAGAACAGAAAGAAGCAGAATTTCAGCAAATGCTGGAACAACTGAAAAAGCAACAGGAAGAAGCTCAGGTATCCCTGCAAAGTAAAATTCCTTCTTTGATTCATGATTGTAATCGGATGCTTTATGTCCACATATGAGAACACTTTTACTCCCCTACTCCTAATAATATATTTCTTTCAGTCTTACACAGTCCTTCAATTTGCAATCTTTACTGCTTTCCATTGCACTGTTTCTGCTGGCTTGATTGAATCTGTTAGTTTGTGACAAAAATGATAATCAATAAGATAAAAAACTGAATTTTCAAATTTAAGATGGAAACTAAGTTTTTTACTGAGCACTTGAACAAGTTGCCCAGAGTACTGGTGGAATCACCATCCTTGGAAATAATCAAAACCTGTCTGGACATGGTCCTGGAAAATCTATTTTAGGTGACCCTGTCTGTGCCATGGAGTTGGACATGATGATCTCCAGAGGTTGTATTTCGACCTCAACTATTCTGTGACTCTGTGAAATGGAAAAACACAAAGGAATTCTGATAATTAAGTAACAGAAGCAAAACTATTGTAGGTGCTGTGGGAGAAATATCTTGCTTCAGCAACATTCAGTTCTTTCTACTTCTTCCCCAGCTTTCACAGCAGAAAGCAGTAGTTACCCAGTTTTAAAGAAAACTGGAAAAAGTGGAGAAACTGGAGAAAACTTCTGTACTTCTGTTATATAGACATCATGATTACATACTGCTTTGAAAGTCTTTTTAATTTTTTGAAGACTGAAATCTTTAATAGGATAACTGATGATGTCTGCTGGGCATGTGGCCTCATGGAACAGAAGTTGAACTATGTCTTCCATGTAAGCACATGACTGAAGTCAGTAATAAGGGTTTTCTGTTTGGTTGGTCAGTTGGTTTGTGGTTGGTTTTTTTACCACAACTCGAAAATAAATGTTAATCTAATGTTCCACATGTTTGAAACTTTAAACAGCAACAAGTCTTTCATAGTCTGCAGTTTTAGTCAAATCTTTGATTATGATTTGCAAAACTGAGATAACCAGTATTACACCAGATCTTTACTAGACTAGAATATATTAAAAATCCAGCAAAATGGTGTAAGAAAGTGTTCTTTCCTGTTGACAGGGTTTTTTTTCCCTGTTGTTTGACCCGTGATTCCTTACTTTACATAGTATTTCAGGTGAAAAATTCATTGCAACATGTTGCTCCAGTCTAAAACAGATGCTTGTTAACTTGGATCTCTGACAGCAGTTTTGCCTTGGGCTGCTCTAACTCCTGTTTTATGGAGCAGTGGTAAATGATAGTTCATGTGGTGTTTCACGAATTATGCTTCTTATGGTGTGCTGGGTTCGTTGAAGTGGGATCATTGCTTTAATTTGAAAAGCACATATTTTTTAAGAATGGCAGCAAATTTAAAATAACGAGTAGTGTGTGTTTATATAAATGTTGTAAATTGCATATGTGCTTGTACGTATAGGCAGCAGCAGCAGCTGCAGCAGCTGACTCAAGAGATTATAGTGGAGTAGGTGGAATAGGTGGATTCTCCGAAAGTTCTTCTGAAGCATCAAAACTGAGCTCAAAGAGTGCTAAAGAGAGGAGGAATAGAAGAAAGAAAAAAAAGCAAAAAGAACAATCTGAAGGCGAGGAGAAGGATGGGGAAGAATTTCACAAATCTGAATCAGAGGACAGCATCAAAAGGAAAGGTTTCCGATTTTCCATTGAAGGGAATAGACTGACATATGAAAAGAGATTCTCTTCCCCACACCAGGTACCATAGTATTATTACCTCTTAAACACCTTTGTTGTCTGCTCATCATATTAAAAAAACCCTGTAAAATAGTTTAGTTCTTCTTGCAAAAGATACCACAAATTTTTTAATATCTTAAATCAAAGTATGTCCAGGTTAATACTTGCAACCAAAGATGAAACTATAAGAATATTGGTTTTATTCTTAATAAAAATGGACCTATCTCCCCATCAAGATGGATGTATTCAGCATGATTGGTGGCTTCAAAATTTGGTTCATGCAAAGAAAAGAATTTCATATTTTAAATTGGAAAAGTACTAAATTTGGGATGCAAAAAACCCAGTAGAAATTGCATTTATGTTCATGTGAAATTTGACAAATTAATTGAAGTGATACTGTTAATTGTGTTATCTTGAAGAAGGTGGAAATAGCTGTGGTAATGTGTCTTTGCATGTGTTCTTTTACATTGTAACACCAGTGAGTCAGAGTGCCATCTGCATCTCCCATCCAGACATTTATTTCATTTGATAGTTTTGTTATGGTGTCCCTTCTACAGTTTTCAGAGCTCCTCTTCATTTTTCCACCTCCAAATCTCCCCTTGACACTTCAAGTCCAGATCTCGCATCCATTCTGTCCTTTTTCTTCCCCTTTGTGTACCTCAATATGCTTCTTCCTTTTATCCCCACCTTCTTGATTCTCCCTGGTATTTATGACTTTCTTTCTCCCTCTTTTTTAGTCACTATTACTAAACTAATTCCTTTTTAATCCTCTTCTATTTCTGTCACTGGAAAGCCTGTTTCATCCCTAAATAGATCATGAGCATTCATATTCTCTTCATGTATCACTTTCTCCAGCTCCCATTCTCAAAGAAGCTCAGACCGCTTCCTCCAATATTTTCTTATTAAGGACTGTCCTCCTTAGACCAGACTGTGGTGTGGGAATATAATGTTTCTAGCTTCTTATTTCTGCCAAGTTAAATCCTCCTTCCTCTTCCTAACATGCTTCCATTTTTAATAGTTCTGCATCCTTCCTTTCCGCCCCACCCCCTTTGTCCTCGATCTGCCACCATTGTATGTTGTTAACCGTCTAAATAGTAAGACTGCATTGCTGGATTTGGTTAGTTCATGATTCATTCTGTTCCTTATACAAATTTTCACACCTATATCCATTGACTTCAACTTCCTGTTGAAGACCTATCTGATCCCTTTGGTACATATTCTTGCTCCTGTCTTCATTCAAACTGCAGCCTTATTCGACTGCAGCTCAATTCATCCATCTTGTATGACACGAAGCATTCCTCATGCAACCTGCTGCTCTTACCTTTTCATCTCCAAGTTCATTTACAGCTGTTTGCTCTGACAGTCTAGTAATCCCCTCCCCTCTGGTTTTCCAACCCTAGTTCCTTTCTACTCTGGATTCTAGCTGCTAAACAGAAATTTCACTCACCAGTTTTTAGTAACTTTTTCCTAGACAAAACTCAGGTTTATATCTTGTCTTTGACATTTTCCTTGACATTTCACTTGCCTTCAGTGTAACTGACCATTATATTCTTCTTGAAAACTTGCTCTTCCTAACATTCATGATTTTGTCTCCTCTCAGTTTTCCTGATTTAGTTGTGCTTTAGAAGATCATTTTACCCCTTCAACAGTTTTCTCAGTGATTTCCACAAGGCCTTTTGCTAGTTCCTGTCTCTCTTTTTCTCTCTCTCTCTCTCACTCAGAACTCTACTCTGGACCCACAACTGTGAATCATTTTTGACTTAGACCTCTTTCCATGTCCCAATTACTGATGTATTCATCAAGAATGTTGTTGCAAAGAGCACTAACCTATCTCATTGCTTTTACCTAATTTGCTAGTACCTAAAGATATTTTTTTTTAATACCATAAAACATACTGTGCCTAAAGTTCTTCCCAATCCACCTTGTCTACTTACAGTAAACAAGTGAAGTCCCAGCTTTGACTGACCCATGCCAGCATCCATAACCTCCTGTTAAATTTTCAAACTAGTTTCTTTGAGTTCTTTCTGGTATGCTGCCCCTCATGCTTGGAAGAAGCTCCCATGAGTTTCCACAGAACACTTCATTGCTTTCCTCAAATCCCTCTTTAAAACTCTCTTTTACCATGCTGCCTACAGAAAGCTTGACAGGGAAGTGACTTCAGGTGAGCTAAGAACACTGTTTATCATACCCATCAATTTTGCCTCCTTGTATTCCCTCTCTTTTTGTATCCATCTGTTGTGTTACACTTAGATGATAAGTTCTTTGCAGAGTGCCTTTTTGTTCTGCATTTTGCAGTACCTAGCACAATGGGGCTCAGGTCCATAAAGATAAGTTGCAGAAGAGAAACAAAGACACTGCTTTGTTATGGATCATCTCTGCTGTTCATAGAGGTCTTGGGTGAAATCAGGTGCTAATACCAATCAATCAAGTAAAGAGAATCACTGATATGAAGTAAAGTTAAGAACATGTGTAATTATTTGCAAGTTTAGAGCATTATTTTGATTCTGATCCTGAAAAGATCCTCTCATAGCAGGCCATTTACCCACATGAATAAACTGATGAAGATAGTGAAACTGTTCTTATAAAATTACAGGCATATCTTTGCATATTCAGAATAGCCAAGGCTTCAAAAAAGAAATAAAAACCTTATTGTGGCCTCCTTTACTAGTATCTAAAAAATATGTATGTTTTTTAAACTATGCAGTAATTGGGAGCTACCTCTGTGTGCAGACTGAGTCATGGGAAATTTGCCAAAAATTTTATTTACTCAGCCTGTCAGACTAATGCCAACCTGGGGTAAATAGTGTCTAGATGTGCTTACTCAGTTTATGAACAGTTGATAATAAATCAGGCAGAATGGCAGAGGAAACAATTCTGTTGAGCAGTTTCTTTTACTCTAATTAAACAAATTAATTTCATATATCCAAAGTAGTAAAATAACTAGTCTTTGTCTGTCACTTATGTGCTCTTTGTTTACTATCCAAAAGGGAGTGTATTGGGGGCGCTGTACCAGTTCATTTCTTTGTAGATGACCTTACCCTTTAAGACATATTAACAATGTGGTTTTTTCCCCTGTATGAAAACAATATATTTAAAAGGATTTTCATCTGATAATCATTGTTTTTATTTGCTTACAGTCTTTGCTGAGCATTCGTGGCTCCCTGTTTTCCCCAAGGCGCAATAGCAGAACAAGTCTTTTCAGCTTCAGAGGTCGAGCAAAGGATGTAGGATCAGAAAATGACTTTGCTGATGATGAGCACAGCACTTTTGAAGACAATGAGAGCAGAAGAGATTCTCTCTTTGTTCCTCATAGACATGGTGAACGGCGCAACAGTAATATTAGTCAGGCGAGTGTGTCATCTAGAATGGTACCAGCGCTTCCAGTAAATGGGAAGATGCACAGCACTGTGGATTGCAACGGAGTAGTTTCTTTAGTCGGTGGGCCGCCAGCTCTGATGTCACCTACTGGACAGCTTCTGCCAGAGGTGATGATTGATAAAGCAGCCACTGCTAGCAATGTAAGGAAGTCTGCAATAGCTCAGGCATGATGTCCTCTCCCTGTATGATCAGCTGCTGTTTCCACAAATTTAATCATTTGGGAATGATTCCCTTTCTGGCTAAGCTGTGGATGCTCCTCTCATATATTCCAGTTATAAGCTAAAGCAGAAAATGAAAATACATGTGACTTTACTGGAATTGTCAGAATAGCATAGTAAACCATTGAATAAATGTACTCTGTGTAATCTTCTATCCATTGATTCATTGTTCTAACTGAAGACTTAACTGGAAGATTATGTATTAGTATATCAGAAAGGATATCAAAATGAAAGAAGAAATTAATTATATCTACTTTCTAATGGAATATATGAAATGAGAATTTAACTTTCCACTGACTATATATGAAACTTTTAATATAACCCTGATAGTCCGATTTACATGGGTTGTGATAATGTTCCTGTCACATGGTTAAGTTTTAAGGTGTTTTTGATTGGGTTTTTTTTTTTTAGTTGTCAGCTTTAATAAATATTTTTTCTTTTATTTTGTTTGTAAATGTGTGCTAGGAAATTGGTAATTTATTCTAAATTAAGAGTTATCTTGAGAAAATATATTTACCCTTTGTGCTTTTACTTCTAGCTGTATGGGCTGTGCATTTTCATGTTTGGAAAAAAACCTCACTGCCTAATTAGAAAGATATTTATGATAGAGCTCATTGACAAGCATTGTGGAAGTTTTTATATTCCAAAAACTTTATTATATTAAAATAGTCTAAAATCTGTTTTAATGTCTCAGCCCTGTTTCAGCAAAGTACTTAAAACCACATTGTTTAAGCGCATGAGCAATCCTACTGATATATTTGACTATTTGCTATATACAAAGTTAGGCATATGTTAGTCTATTGCAAAACCATGACATAAATGGTTCAGGAGAGCAGTGTTTTAAATCATTATACTTTTATAATAATCTACAGTTTTGTTCTGATCAAATGAACAATCAATAGGGTATTTTATCAGTGTTTTATTTTCAGGGCACTACTACGGAAACTGACTTAAGAAAGAGACGGTCTAGTTCTTATCATGTTCCTATGGACTACCTAACAGATCCTAGTGCAAGGCAAAGAGCAATGAGTATAGCCAGCATGCTTACAAACACAATGGAAGGTATGTAACACAGAATTTTTATATGACAATGCCATAAAGTGCTATTAAACGTGTGATACATCAAGTAGCAGTGGTGTCTTAAGGCAGCTATTTCAGCCTAAACAGTATAGGCAGGCAAGATGAGATTTGTATACAGAGGTGTTTGGTTTTTGTTGTTTTTTTTTTTTTTAAAGCTGGACTGAATATTTGGGAAAGCTGTCAAGCTTTCAGTATACTAATAGGTTTGAGGTGGAAGGAGAAAGCAGTTAGTGCAGTGTTTCTCTAGAGAAGTTATGTTTTGGGGTAAAAGCTCTTTTTAAAATACTGAAATGGCTGTGCTTCTTGCAGTAGAACAATCTCCTTCTAGCGATTCACCAGACATGGTGTTTCACAAAGGAAGGATCACATTGTTCTTTCTTTAAGGCTAAATACAATGAATCTGAATCATGGAATTAAGCAACTGCTTGTAAGAAAAGGAAAAACACTACTTTGAGAATTAAATTACTATGCCCAAAATAGCAAATGGGAAGGTAATAATGAGCAGTTTTGCACACGTGGACCATAATACTGTCTAAATGGTTGTGTGACTTAAGGTTAGTTCTAAATGGTTATCTTTCATGAGGAAAATTTTAAATATTTTACTCGTTCTTTGTGCAGAATGATAGAATGGTTTGGATTGGAAGGAACCTTAATGATCTACGGATTCCAACCCCTCTGCCAGGGGCAGGGACATATTCCTCCAGACCAGGTTGCTCAAAGTGTCATCCAACCTTGCCTTGAACATTTTGAGGGGGGAGGGATCCGCAGCTTCTCGGAGCAACCTGTTCTGGTCTCTCCACCCTCACAGTAAAAAATTTCTAATCTAACCTACATCTGCCCTCTTTCAATTTAAAACCATTACCCCTTGTCCTGTTGCCACATGCCCAATAAAGAGTCATTCCCTGTTTCTTCTGTAGGTCCCCTTTAAGTTCTAGAAGGCTGCTATAATGTCTCCTCGTAACCTTCTTTTGTCCAGGGTAAAATGACCCCAACTCTCTCAGCCTGTCCTCGTATGGGAGGTGCTCCAGCCCTCTGATAATCTTTGTGACCCTCCTCTGGATTCACTCCAACAGGTCCATGTCGTTCTTTTGCTGGGGGCCCCAGAGCTGAACACAGTACTCAAGATGGGGTCTCATAAGAGCAGAGCCCACCAGTACCCCCAAGTACTTCTCTGAAGGGCTGCTCTGAATCCACTCATTGCCCATCCTGTATGCCAGATTTCTAAGACAAATTTCTATTTTGCATCCTATGTAGCATTTGCTTGTGAATGGTTATTTTATCTATTGAATATTTAGTACTCTTTTTACATAACATTTAAAACATAGCGGGACAGATTATTTTAATTGCAATTTATTTTGACTGACAGTAACCTTGGATTTCAAAAGGTCTACAATATTAACAGTTCATCAACACTACCTTGGAAAACAGCATTGAGACCTCAAGAAAACACCCAGGTGATACTGTACTAGGCAAATATGTTTAAAATGTTATTTTCATTTTTCTCTCTAGAACTGGAAGAATCCAGACAGAAATGCCCACCATGCTGGTATAAATTCGCTAATACTTGCTTGATTTGGGACTGCTGTACTCCCTGGCTGAAAGTCAAACATATTGTAAATTTGATTGTGATGGATCCATTTGTTGATCTGGCCATTACTATCTGCATTGTCCTGAACACCCTGTTCATGGCCATGGAGCACTATCCGATGACACCACAGTTCAGTGGTGTGCTTTCAGTAGGAAACCTTGTAAGTCTTTCATGATGTACCCTGTATGTCAAATACTTTTCAAATACTTTTTTTTTTTGGGTAATAATTCTTCTATGACCCACGTACAATTCTTCTGTGGACCATGTTTAAAAGAAAATTCTGACTACATATTTATAGGATTGGGATGGTTGAATTCAAATTTAAGTTGTGCTGAATCCCTCTTTGCTGACATTTGTGGATTTCACCACTTGCTTTATGGAACAAAAGATAGTAAGTTTTATTGAGTCAGTGTGCATTTTGATTTTTAAAACCTTCAGCTTCTGTCATTGAAGCTGGTTAAAGGCATTTATCTAATATTTTTTTCTTGGGTGGCCACTTACAAATCATAAGTATGTTCAGTTCCACTCCCATACCTGTTCCGCTCCTCACTAGCACCTCCTGAAGTCCTGGCCGTTCAGGGAATTGTAGAGGGGAAAGATCCAGTAAGAATGCCAGGTACACTGCAGCTCTGCAGGAAAAGGTGAAATGGCATGACTTCCACCAGCCATCCTGAAGAATAGTTCTGCTAACTTTCAGTATAGTTTTTTTTCTTAATAAAATAATTGTCCATCTCATAAATTTATCTTTTTGCCTAGATGCAAAAAGATATCCTGGGGCAAAGATGAGATCTAAGGAGGAAAATCAGAGCATAAAATTCAGAAGAGATTCTGTGTCTTGGTATTTATATAAGCATATTAGCAGGCTTGATAAAACCCTTATTTTTCCCATTTATCTCTTTTTCTTTGGAAACCAAACATTGCAATGCATATGTAAGCTTCAAATCTGAATTTAATTCCTAATCCCAGTGTATGGCAGTATAGAGAAACTATTCAGATTTATAATGGATTTCTTGCTGAAGAGACAGGTTACTATAAGTTGATACTATTAGATTTATTTTTTTTAATACTTTCTTATTAAACTGGAGTAAGAAACTGTATTTTCCTTACAGGTGTTTACTGGAATTTTCACAGCAGAAATGTTTCTCAAGATAATTGCCATGGATCCTTATTATTATTTCCAAGAGGGCTGGAATATTTTTGATGGCTTTATTGTGAGTCTTAGTTTAATGGAGCTTGGCCTTGCAAATGTAGAAGGATTATCTGTCCTTCGATCATTCCGATTGGTAAATATACTAAATAAAATATATTTCTATGTTATATTTTTGTATTTGTGCATGCATGTTGTGTGTTTTTCATTTGTACGTTATGTATTTCGCTGAGACAGTATATCTTTTCATAAGAACTTACAAAATACTAAATTACATGCCCACTAGATGGCATATATCTAGTATGTCATTTGTTTTACGTATTATCTTGGTGACATCTATTTCTTCTTCAAGATACTGTCAACATTAACTCTGTTCTTACAGTGAGTGTCCTTTAAGGATTAACTTTTTTCAGTGGCAGTATGTCTTTAGAGTGTTTTTCTCTCCAGATGAAGGAATCAAAATTGCAAGAGCCACAGTTTTTTACCTGTGACTGAAGATCAGTAAATCACTTAGTAAATAATGGAATAGTTAATAAAAGTTTATTGACAGTTTTAGCTGATAGACTTCCATTTCCCGTTTGCTTACATGGTTAGTTTTAGAAGAGAGCAGTGTTAAGATTTTTTTTGGATAGGGATTTTTCATCACTGCCAGCCTCCTTACCTGCAAGTGGCCTTCCACTGCTGGACAGCTTTTCTGTTCAGAATTTACTACCGTATCTCTGTTATTAGATATCTCTGTCATGAATAGGAACTTGAAAAACCTTGGTCTTGCTGCAGATCCTCTTCTGAAAGACCTACACAATAGGAACCATGAAGCTAAAATTCCTAGCCATCAAACTCAACTTTTGCCTTAAATAAAGCAAAAAAAAAAAAGTTAAAAGTTAAACAAACACCCTTTAAAAAGAGAGGGAGTTTAAATTCATCCATTTGTTTGTTTTCTGTATAGCATTAAGTTGCATTTTGCCTAGAGTCTAATATATGTCTGGTTTGATTTCTCCTTCAGTACTAGAATTATGTTTTCAAATTTGTTTCTATGTATTTTATTTATGATCATCCCATGAAATTGTATTTAGATTGATTCCTTTTAGTATTCTCCTCTTTCAGTGGTCTAAACACTCGCCGTATCTTTCCAAATAATTTCAATTTTGTCTGTTTTAAGTTGTATTTTAATACGCTTTCCTTTGTCTGTTTTTCTCACTGTTGTATGACAAACTTTGTAAGACAAATTACAGTTATTTTAAATGACAGAAAAGATATTGTTACAAGTTACTTGCAAGAATCTTTATGCTTATCATTAACAACTCTAGCTTGTTTCTCTTTCTAAGAAAACCATTTCTTCCATTATTCTGCCAGTTAAGATGAAAGAGATCTGGAAGTGTCTATGCACTTACAGTCCTGTCGTATGTGCTGGTTTATTTTTAGTAATATTCCCCTAGAGTTAACTAAAGGAGAAAGATTTTGTGCAATGTTCCTAAAAAGAACAACTTATTTATAGGTATCTAAAGTCGCCAAAAGAGGCAGATTCTGAATTGGAGATTTTGTGATAATTGAGATGTAATTGAAATGAGCATAGGGATGGTATTATTGACTTCCAATTAATTGAATCAGGACTTAAGATTGCTGATGTTTAGTATTGTACAAAGAACTGGAAACAAAAATTTTGTAATTAAAGTTTCTAAAAGTTACATTAGGCATAATTTAGACATGGGGTGACTGAAATATATATAGTGAGAATTTCATTACAATTAGTAACATGAATACCTATATATTTTTCTTCTGTTTTGCAGCTTCGAGTTTTCAAACTGGCAAAGTCTTGGCCAACTCTAAATATGCTGATTAAGATTATTGGCAACTCGGTGGGAGCTTTGGGAAATCTGACCCTGGTACTGGCCATTATTGTGTTCATTTTTGCTGTAGTTGGGATGCAGCTGTTTGGGAAAAGCTACAAGGAATGTGTCTGCAAGATCTCCAGTGACTGTGAACTTCCACGCTGGCACATGCATGATTTCTTCCACTCTTTCCTGATTGTATTTCGAGTGCTGTGTGGAGAATGGATAGAAACGATGTGGGACTGCATGGAGGTTGCAGGCCAAACTATGTGCCTTACAGTCTTCATGATGGTCATGGTGATTGGAAACCTAGTGGTACGTAATCAGTGGGGATTTTAAAAACTAGTAGAACATGTTTTCTATTTTTTATTATTTAGAAATTAGTGATGAAGACTGGTGAAGGACTTTATGAGATGAAGTAATCCTGTTGGCCTTTGAGCGATATTCAAATACACCTCGATCATTTATGAAAAATGTTTTTCTACCTTTTCTTTCATGTCTTCGTTAAGTTTATAAGATAAATGTAAATAAATAAGATAAATGCCTTCTTAAAAAAAATCTAACTTAAATCACCTTTTACAACCAATTAAACTGACTGGTTTAAATAATGAGGGAAAACAGTTGATCTTCATGACAACATCTATATCACTTAAAGGCTTATTGTTTCCACTTTCAGTCTTTCTGAAACAAAATTAGCCTACCTGTTCAGGTTTTTTTCCTCATAGGTGGTGATTTCTAGGCTACTTATCTCTTTTGCTACTGTCCTCTGAATTCTTCCCAAGCAGCATTTTGGAGAGATACAAGTACCAAAAAATATGGAATAATTATACTTCCATGTCTTACATCCAACATTCCTTGTGATACATCCTCAAATGACACGTGAAATTTCTGTACCAGTATTACTTTCCTGATGCAGCCTATATGCCCTTTTCTGCAGTGCTTCCACCTTGCCAGTTTTCACACCTTCTGTGCGTGTACTTTTCATCTTTCGTAATCAGCATTTCCACACTACTGCTTCAGAATTAAATACCATATTGATTCTGAATCATCTCACCAATTTAGGATGGTTATGCCTAATTGTAATTCTTTCTTGTTGAATGCTAGAATCCATTTTCTTTTTGGTATCATCCATGAATTTAATAAATATGCTTATTCACAGGCATAAGTAGCAAGTTTAACCAGACTAATGTGAGACTTCTGTGGTATACCTTCTAAAATATTCTGCAAGTTTGTACAGGAAGAATTGACAAATATAATTGAAATATGATTTTTAATCAGTTTTGCACATAGTCCAAATTTCTCTTGTATGTTTGTATAATGTCATGCAAGAAAGTCTGAAATAGTTTCTTAAAAATTAGTTGTATCACATCTGTGGACTCTTTATCGCTTAGCTAGTTTTCCTGCCCAGAACAAAATATATATATATATGTTACTGGTGAATGTATAAGTTTATTATATTTTGAACTAGACGCACTGAAACTATGGCCTGTTGAACTGTAGAAGACTGGAGTCGGCCTGCATTTTCCTTGCCTGTGAACACTACAGCAGATGTAGCTTGCATAGGTTGTTACATCATGTTGTATCTTGCCTCCTTATCTTGTTCTTCATTTTGAGGAGCAGACCTGCACAGTGTGGAAGAGAAAGTCAAGGAACAGCTCAGATTTTCACCTATATTAGTCAAGTTTAACAAGCTAAAAATGTTTTTGGCAAGTTCTAATAAACTATGGGGGACGGGTATTACAGACTGGGAAGAATAGCAGGAAGATGTGTTGAAATGAAGTGTTAGCTGTGAAATAAAAATTATGTCATATTGAATGACCTGTAACAGAATTGTTTTTATGACTAAAAAATAAGAGATCCGGTATATTTTCTCCTTACTGTCTTTTAGGTTCTCAACCTCTTTTTGGCCTTGCTGCTGAGCTCATTTAGTTCAGACAACCTTGCTGCTACAGACGATGACAATGAAATGAACAATCTACAGATTGCAGTGGCGAGGATTCAGAAAGGCATAGATTACGTGAAGAGAAAAGTGCGTGAATTCATCCAAAAAGCCTTTGTTAGAAAGCAGAAAGTTTTAGATGAAAACAAACCTCTTGAAGACTTAAACAACAAAAAAGACAGCTGTATTTCCAACCACACAATAGTAGAAATAGGCAAAAACCTTGCCTATCTTAAAGAAGGGAATGGAACTACCAGTGGCATAGGCAGCAGCGTGGAAAAATATGTTGTCGATGAAAATGATTACATGTCATTCATAAACAACCCAAGTCTCACTGTGACAGTGCCAATTGCTGTTGGGGAATCAGATTTTGAAAACTTAAATACGGAGGAGTTCAGCAGTGAGTCAGACCTGGAAGAAAGCAAAGAGGTAGGACCATTTCTGTATTTGAAATGTTCTAATGCTTTTCTTTATTTCCTAAGGTTACTAGTGTTGAATTCAAATGTCTATTTAATTCCTGTGTAACAGTGTGTAGGAACTTGTAATGGTATTTAAGGTAAATTGATGTAAGGTTGCGGGTTTTTAATGAGGTGGTAGTACAGTGTTGCATTTACAATCATAATCAAGATGCATAAGGCAGTTTTTAAGAAAATTAATATTTTCCTCAATTTTATTTAGTTAAATCAATAACAAGAAAACAAACCAGTTAAATAGCTCTGGATACCAAATGTCTTACAAAATGTGTGGGTTACGCAAATTTCTCCATGCTTATTTAATCTGCAGTTTATTTACTGTCTTGTCTGCTTCCTGGAGTGCCTCCTGTCAAATTAACAGTTCGTCCTGATGCTTTTAACCTTTTTGATATCATCAAAATACATCTAGATACATCATATTTGAATACTGGACCAGCATCACTAAACAACTTTGTATAAATCACTAATAACCCATCTGATAGTGACAGAATCACTGAAGAAGTGAAGTAATGGCCTTGTGGTAAAAGAGTTATGAAGCTTTAAATCTCAGTATAATATCATTTCATATGGCTATCCATTGTAATTTTCAAAGCTTTAAGATATTTGAGTCTGTTACCTACTGTGACTGTAATAAAATGTACCTCTTTCTGGCACAGTGTGGTGCCCAATGGACAAATCCAAGCTAGCACTTAGAGAGTTACAGTGGATGCTGAAGCCATCATTATTGTGTTAACCCAGTGCTCTGTTCTGTGAATTGTACATGGTGGAGGCACACCACCTCAAGTGGCGTAACTCTGTGCTATACTTAATATCAATGCTAGGTCATTTGGCATTAGCATGGGTCTTTTTTAACAGTACAGCATGCTACAGTGTAGATATAAACAAACAAAGGTTTTCATAAGTGATTTCCTTGTGCTTGAATCTTAGGGTATAAATACGGATAAGATTCTAGTAATTCTGATGCCAAGATCCTATTTTTTTACAGACTGCATGACACAGTCATATTTTCTTATAAAAAATGGCTATTGTTATTTTAAGTGGGGATGTTTCATATTGTGTCTGTTAATATTTTTCTTACTTTTCAAAGTCATAACTTGAGTGTAGAACAAAGCAGTTATTGTAGTTCTGTATAACACAGAGGGTGTTTATATGAAAGTTCTTGGTCCGAATGTTAGATTTTGGTTGATTCAATTCTGTCTTTGTACATAAGAAAAGGAATCTTCTTCAGGCATCTTTACACTGTACAGGGCAAGTACATTGTTTTGTCCTCACAATGTTTCACTGTTCCATTGTTCTATTGTCCCATTGTTAACTGTTTCAAAATTTACTGCTACCAAGGGAGCAGCAAATTCTACTGCTAATCTGCAACAAAATATACTGCTAAAATTCCACCTATCAATGAGATTACCTAGAATGATTACATGTGACAGTAATGGGACAGGTTCTTTTTCTGTCTTTTAATAAATCACATAGTTTCATGGTATAGGCCTTGTCCTTTTGGGTTTGTTCTTTTTTCCTGCTAACTGTGTTCAAGTCCATCTATTGCTTTCAGCCTTTTCCCTGCTTAGCAACTAGTGATAGCCAGGGGATGTACTGGAAGTTTGGTAATAAAGTGTCCAAAGTTAAAGTTCAGTACTAGGAACCAACATACTACTATTTCTCCATCACAAAATATTTATTGTTATATTCGTGGAATAACAAATCTGTCATTCTGTATTTGTTTGTAAAGTTAGAATAGTATTTTTATCAGTTTCAAGGATGCCATCAAACCAAATCTATCATTTTTCATAAAACATTCTAAATTACTCAATTGGAGAATGTGGAGAAGATAGTTTATTCTGCAGATGTATTGTAACTGGCAATGATGCTTCAGATGATATTACTGTGTAAATGACACTATGATAAAATTTTTCTGACACAGATATAGCCTGAGGTGTTGACTCTGAAGTCCCAGTATGATTAAAAGTATGCACTCAGGAAACTTTTCCTCTCTACACTTCTTATTTTGAACTCCAGCCCGTATCAGAATAATTCTGATGACATTACTGATCCTGATAACACCACTACTCATGGTAGCATTAAACCATTTTATAAATTGTCCTATATTCTACTATATTCTAATTTAAATACTTCTTTCTCAGTAATTTTAGTGATATATAGTATTTAAATATTTTCATTGGTGACTGTTAAATTAATTAGCTGATGAAGTTTGTTTTTAAAATGTAATCACAGGACTGTTCTGTACTAGTGGAGAATCCTCCATTTCTTATGCAGAAGCTACAATTGCTGTGCAGAAAATTATTTGTGACTCACTGAAGAGTGGTAGCAAGAAGGAACAAGACTTTTGTTAGTGCCTAATAACTGAGGCAGCTGTTTTTGGGAATAAAAGCTTTCCCTACTAAAAAATCATACTTTTTTAATAGTCAATAGACAGTGCCTAAAATGCAGCAACTGCCTTGTAATAGACACCGAAACCTAACTCTCCCACATGGCTTCCCTTGAATCATTCCTCTTTTTGAGAAAAGGAACATTCTTCTTTTTGCATTCTTTTGTAGCTTGCTCAGTCTTTAACTATTTACTGCACAAGAGCGTTATGTCAGTAGAAGAGATGGAGGACGGACCTTATTCAGTCCTATATGCTGGTGATTAGCAGGACCGAATATGACCACAATGACAATGATGCATCTATTTCTTCATTGTGTAGCAGGATTGTCTTTATTAGCCGAATCTTTCCTTTTCCCAACAGAAAGACACCGACTGGGTTATTCTACAAGGTGACAAAAATATTGGCTTGAATTCCTATAGGGAAAATGTTAAAGCAGATTATCCCACATTTGAGACATTAGCTCCAGTCATTAAGGTTCCACCATAAAAGACAGGCTTTCTCCTCCTCAATTCATTCTTGGAGGCACCTAATTGTGTAAATGTTAGTGCTAATCACACTTCAGGAACTGCAAACTGATGAGGTGGTAAGAGAAAGAAATGCCTGTTCAGTCAGGAATGAGCTAGTGCTAAGCAGTTTTGACTGGTCAAGCCTGAAACTCTTTTTGAGAATATTCAGGACCAAAATTTCTTATTCTTGCCGAAGTTGAAGGTGAAAAATTGAAGGGAAATGTTTACAAATTTCAGGCACCTTTAAGAGAAGACACAGCAGTTAAGCGAAGACATTGTGAGCATATTTCTTATTTAACTGCCTAAATTTCAAATAGATTTTAATTACAAAAGTGTATTTTTAATCTTAGTCCTAGTTCTTACTCTTCACGAGATAATTCTTTTCTACGATGATTTCTAATACAGAGGAGCGATGGCTTATTAGCATAAGACCAACACTCTTGTAATGAAAATGGTCTGTAGCAAAAGAAAGCATTTTTAAAATGAAAAAAAAAGTGACTACAAATGGCTTTTTGTTCAAGGCTTCATCTTTTTGTCATGCTGTAGTGTGCCTTGCATTTCTGCCCTCTCGTGTTTTCCCATATATATGATTCTGCTGTTGCCAAGTGTTGAGCTGCCAGTCACTTCACTGCTTATACCACAAATTAAAAGAACTGAAGTTAGGAACTGCCACCAAACCATGTTCAATGAACAGTATTCCAAATGAAAGGCACTTTCATGTGGGAGTCAGTCTCTTCTCCCAAGGCACAGGTGGTAGGATAAGAGGAAACAGCCTCAAGTTGTGCCAGGGGAGGTTCAGATTGTATATTAGGAAAAAATTTTACACTGAAAGGGTTATTAAGCATCGGAATGGGCTGCGCAGGGAAGTGGGTGAGGCACCATCCCTGGAGGTATTCAAAATATGGGTTGAAATAATGCTTAGTGGCATGGCTTAGTGATGGGTTGTTTTTTTTTTTTTTACCAGTTAGGTTGGTGGTTAAACTAGATGATCTTAAAGGCATCTTCCAACTGGACAGTTCCATGATTCTGTGATTTAGGTATCCATGTACTGTGACAACACCCTGCACAAAGTTGCCAGATCCTAATGAGTGTGTGCTTTTGCTTTTCTCTATGTATACCCATGCAAATACATACTCCCTGTGGCATAGGGCAATAAGCTGAATTTCTGCAAAGTGATTATCATTTATTAGGAAGTTTTAGTTAAGCATTTTAATATTTGTAAATTCTTTTTTATAGCATACATTTTTTCCAGTGTTTTGATGATGGAAATGTTAACTAGATTATGCTTTTCTAGAAAAAATTCATACAATATTGTACATGCCAGTAGGTATGAATTTACAAGGAATTTTTTAGAAAATTGCCTGAACCTAAACTAGAATTGCTTGTGAGAACATTGTGTCCATAAGAATGGTAGTGGAAACATATAGTGTAATAAGGTGATTGGAGAACAAATCCTAAATAAAACTTTACCGTGGAAGTAGGGCTGATAGCAAATATGGAGCCACGGTGTCTGTTGTCCCATATGTAAAGGTCTGAGGACCTGAGTTGCATTACTGCTATCCAGTGCAGAAGCCATAAAAACAATTTTTCCTTTTTAGATCCTTAAGTACTACATGGAATGGTTTATATAGAAAATTTTGTAGTGCATGTATAGATGTGTAATGATTAGTTTTCTATGCTAAATGTAACTTTTAGGCTAGTAATTACATCAAGATATACCAAGTTACAAGGTATTTTTGAATGCCTGAAAAATATGGGATCTCCTACTGCTGTTACAGACACCTTAATAACATATATTTTACTTCAAGCAGTATTCAGCGAAAAAAAAAAAAAAAAGAAAAAAAATAGCAGAGGTGCTGCGTCCTGAATGTCATTTCCTACCATTCTTACTTCTCACAGGAGTAGAACCAAGCTGGATCAGTCAAGCGGGCAGCTCTGGTGCCTTTTAGCGAGGCAGAGCAACGTGTCACCAATTTTACACAGGTTACCTAAGCAAGTTATACATCTGTGTGTATATCCTATATAATCACTTTTTAACGGATATTGACTGGCCTGCATGCTCTTCAGCTATGACCCTGTCCCATTCATTGCAATAAAGTCCAAACATGCACAGCTGCTCTCTGCTGAGTCGTGGGACTCGCATCAAAGCATGGTCAGGCGAGATTGCCAGCCCTGATATTTATTTGGTTCAAATGCTATACTTTCCATGATATTTTAATAGTATTTTGCAGTGCATGCTACATACCTTTCCCAGTCTTGATCGTAAAGTTTTCAGGATTCTGTTATTGAAGGGTTTTCTTTCCTTTTGAAGGAAGACAGGATGTGTAACACGTAAGCCGTATTTCTCATCAGAAGCTTATATAAGTCCATCTGTAAATTGTGTTGATAATGAAAAGCTGCTAAGCTATTTTGGAAAACTTTCATACTGTTGTATTTTATGTTACAATGGAGGTAACTTGCAAACTCGTGTTTTTATTTTTCACAATTTTTTTCTTAGAAGTGCTTTTTTTCAATACTTGTATAAGCATTTAGTTATTTTGGAGATGAACATGCAGTTCTTGAAGCACCATTAAGCATGAAATTCATTTAACTTCCATAGTCAAAGCATGTGGCCATCATTTGGTTAAAAAAGCTCATACAAAACTGATATTTGGCTGGTCAAACATTCAGAGATCAGTTCTGCTCTTACTTACGCCCACACTTAAAAGTGTAGAGGTGCAAAGAGAAAACTGATAGCAAGATCTGGCCTGATTCATTCTTATCGTAGCTCTTTTATTTATGCTCACAAATTGATGAACTCCCCAAACGTCTAAAGTTGTCTGCTCTGAGAAACTTAAACTTACTCTCATCTTAACAGTAGTAAAGAAAGTTCAGCAGTCTAGTAAATAAACTACTGAATTTGGACCAAAAGGTCCCAAGCTTCTGTACGATTTACATCTCACCTATTAAACATCACTATAATATTTAAAACACCATAGTTGTATGATGCTGCTTTCAGTCTGGAAAATTAGTGGAGTTAAAATATACTTACTGCATTGTTTTTTGTCGTACATTTTGCCAGGAATAATTTATCTGATAAGTCATACTTTGATTTTAAAATATTCATTAATCAAAATCCTTTGATACTCTGAAGAATTTAGGCTTTGGATTGTTCATGAATTGGTCACATATTGGGATTCATACTGATGATATTAAGTTTTTAATCTTAGAGTTGATTGGAGTTTGCTTAGTTAATCTTTACAGACAGTAATGCCCTGCTCTGTTTCAGAAATATCCTTTCACTGTTACTTTTGTAAATTAAAGAGCCTTTTAAAATACCTTCCAGTGGGATTGACCACTGCTATTTACAATGCTTTTGCTTCCATCCAGCATTCTTGCACATATTATCATCCTGTTTTTTTACAGTATTCTCAAACAATAATAATCACAGAATTGTTTTGTTTGATTTACAATATTTTGGTCTTTTGAACACATAGTTATTATGTCTGGCTGTACAAGCACCAGAAAGAGTGCCATCTAAATTCCACTTAATTATACCATTGGAACTACAATTATATTTACAACTTGGTCAGTTTTCTAGGTGATATAGCTGTACTGAAAAACACTACATAAGTTTGGATATAATATTGTCCTTTATATCACGGCACATCTCATTTTCATGCTGACATCCACACAGCACTGAGAAAATAAAAACAATATAATTTTCATTATTTAATATTTTCATCCATTATTTAATATTTTCACAGGTATTTGTGAGGAAAAAATTAAAAGCAAAGCCCAAATGGTGGTTTCTCTTGGTGCCATCTTCCTGCTTATGTCTGTTCTGCTCTTTGCCCCTTTAGTCCCTGAAATTATGATTTCAACAGCTATTACTGGCATCCTGGACAATCATGAAATTTCAGGTTTTTTTAAAAAAGTTCAACTAAGATCTGTACAGCTAATGTCAGTTAATCATCTTGAAAACAAAGAAAGAAAAATATATTAGAAGCTCAAAGTGGCCTGGCTGTAAGTGAAGCAGAATTGTATGAATCTATGAGATGTTGTTGAGGTTCAGAAAGTAAATATACAAAAAACTTCCTGACCTAATCTTGGCTGCTGCTTTTTGCAATGTTGCTCTGATGGGCAAGCTGCTTTCCACTTTCAGTTTCTATCTTGAAAGCTAAACTAAAATCTGTATCTCATACTGTACTGTATTGCTGACTAAAGCATGACTGACAAGGCTGTGGGTAGATGTGATGTAAAAGATATGTATCTCTCTATGCTGATCAATATATTGCTACTTTAGAACCATGTAAGTACTTTTGTCTCCTTACTGTCTTCTGTGAAAAGGAGATGGAGTATGTATATTCTGAGGTTTTGAAAAGTAGATTTCTCTGAGAATAATTTCCTTAGCACACTATTCAGAAAAAAACTAACATCATAACTCTCGAAGAGTGTATAATACTTGATTCTGTTAAATCTCAGTCTGGGTGACTGAATACTTCTGAAACCTAGAGCTACAGTATAAAAAAGGCTTAAAAGACTTGCTATTCTATCAAATAACATTTGGGTTTGATTATTATCTTGTTTCTACAGGTTCATTTTTTAAAAATGCTGTATACGTGTTCAGTATATTGCATTGCCTAATTCCAATTTCTGTAATGCTGGTGAGCAGAGAAGAATTTATCAGGTACAAAGGTAAATTTGAGATATGTTACAGTAAAGAACTGGGACATATACTACATACCTAACATAATAGGGTTTGCAATTAGATGTAGTCTAGCAGGATTCCGTATGTGTGAATGCTGGTAAGTCACAGCAAGTGGTAGAAAATCCTCCTATGTATTAAAACATATGGACAAAACATAACCAGCAATAACATGGTCCATTCCCAGGTGATTTTGTGTTGAATACATAAAAATCAGTACAATATCCCTGGGTCAGTTGCTTTATGTCAGAGCAGAAGCTTGCTTTGGAAATAAGAGATTGTTACTGAAAAGATTTTCTAGCATATCAAACTTAATTGATTTGGTAAAATCTTAAGACGTATCATAAAACCTTCCTAGCTCTTTCTAACACATACTAACTTCTATAAATACTGTATACAGTGCCATACAAGAAATTAAATATTTTTTTTAAAAAAAACAATTATTTTTACTAAATTTTATTTTTTTTTCATACCAAATGATACTTAATTATTACAGATTGAATTTACTGAACATTTTTTATAACGTGCTTCTTCATATACTGATCAGGTTGGGCCTAAATTCAGGTATAATAGAACAGCATGCTAAGGAAATATTCTGTTACATTAACAACAGAAGAGTAACTGAGTTCTCAGTGTGATGTAAGGCATTTAATTGTTGTGTTTCAAGTATCAGCTGCTGTTTATTCAATTTAGGATTTTTCTGTTTAGCTTAACTCCTGTGATTATTATTGCAGCTCTTTAAAAGAAGCGTACCAGATTTTCAGTGAGAAGAGACTTGTAAGATACAGTTCAACATACGTACTGCCACACAAAAATAAAGATGGCTTTCTGATGTACCTGATAATTGACTGTTCTACTGATAATATTCTACCTTTTCTACCTGATCTTTTTAATCTCTCATTGTAGTGGATATATCTAATCTTCCATCTTGAGTTAACTTTTAGTCTTACGCAATTTCCGCGATATGAATTCATTACCCCTTCTTAAAATTAACATATGCTGATTAAAGTAACTGCATAAAATCTGAGTTACTGAACTCTGCATTTCCCTGTAGAAGAATGGACAGTAGGTCTTTCAAACTTACGGTTTAACCAGTTCATAATTTTTGTTTGCTCTGCTACTACTGCAGCATTCTGCTAGAAATGCTGTCCAGGTTGGAATGATGCAAGCAACATTTTAAGAAAACTCTACATAATACAAACAGATAGTCACTTCTCAGTTTAAAAATTATTTGTATTGATATTGTATTGATAAACGTTAGTTTTTAACGCCATATAAAAATTTCTTCAGAATGTATCTTGTGTTTATATTTCTGGCCTTTCCTCAAACTGATTGACTTCTACTGATGTTTAAATGCTGTGGTCCTTACTTGAGGACTATAGTATTTAGCCCATACTTTCCAGTTTCTCCATTTTAGAGGCAGTATTCCACAATGACCAAACTGCCCTGCATTATCTATAATTTGAGTATGTTGTAATGGGAATTGTGCTAATAATTGTCTGCAGAAAAGTGTGCATCCATGTTTTTGTATATTGTCTCTAGATGCTAAAGCTCATGTAGAAACATGAGACATGAAGATGTAAGCTGCGATTTGCAAAGAAACATAAAGGAAATGGATGTGCAGATATCACTGAAATTACGTGCATAACATACTCTACAATAATTGTGTCCAAATGGAAACAAATGTTTGGTCTTTCTCTAAAATGTGGGCTATAGTGTACCATGGTACACAAAAGTCAAAGTTAAGCCTGTGTCAAAATCACAGCATGATATATTTGATAAAATCAGATTGGGAGAGAAAGGAATTAATCTTTTTGTTTGAAGAGCATACTTAATACTGTTTCCAGTGTAAAATTCCATTAAAGTCTTGTGGTATTTTCTGTATTCTCATACTCATTTTGTTTACATTTCCTTTACAAAAAGTTGTATAGAATTTTGAACTTTTCAAACGTGTTTTAAAGGAATAATGCCTCTAACTTAAGTTTTAAGTGTCAGCAAAGATGTATCTGTAATGCTACCATGGACCATCTCTCTGTCTAATACTAATTCCCTATAGACTGTATTCTAAATCTGCTTACATCATTCCCTTTTTAAAATTAGCTACTTATCAATGCAGCCATTTTACTGATGTTATACTCCACATAGTGATAACATTAGAAGAGTCATAGAATGCCATGATCAAACTACTTTTACTTTTTATAGTACTCATATTTGTCTGCTGCCACCATAATATGATGGTGTGAAAGAAAAATGTTGAAGATTTGGATTACATTATCAGTATGATTCATTGGTGCAGGATTGGTTTATGACAGTATTGGTTTAAAAGCATTGTTTTCACTTCAGTCTTCCAAAAATAAAGATTTTCGGGGGACTTTTATAGTGATTACACATGTATGTGTACTGTACCAAAGTAATAAGTAGTTTCAAAGTGCACAATAAATTCAGAAAATGCATTGGCAAGTGAGAATGCAAAATATCAGCTACTGCTCTTGAGGTAATGTGCTGCTCTTTTGGAAATAAAGAGAACTGAACTATCCTATGGAACTCATAACATGTGTTTTCATGTCAATGATAAAGAAAAGTTTATATTCAAACTTTTTAGATATTACAGACTTGGTAGAAAAAACATTTAGTTGAGACATGAAAATACATTTGTACAGCTTGCTGTTGGTTTGGTCATGATGTTGGAAAATTATTTATATTAACACATGCTATCTGAAGTGTAATCTAAAATGCAGCCACTTGATTGGAATAATTAAACAGTACAAAGTATGGATGGCACCCATTCCTAACTTACTGAAATTTCATTTCAGAATTCTTATGTGTGGCTTGGACCAGTAGTCTAATAATCTGAGCAATTCCTTGTATGAAAATATCAAAATATTTTCAATAGGGAAAATGCATATCGTGTAGTTTCTAATCTTGTGACCTCACCTGTAGTAGAGCAGTTTGGCATTAATGATTGTAGATAAGAAATTACTTTAATGTCAGAGCACGGAATACATGCAAAATATTTTGGTATGCATTTCGAACATGAACTTCAATTCAAAAGAAATAAAATTGAAAAAAATAATTACGTGGGATTTCATTCACAGAAATTAAATGCATCCAGTTCATCAGAGGGTAGCACAGTTGATATCGGACTGCCTCCAGAAGGGGAACAGCCAGAAGCAGAACCTGAAGAATCTCTGGAGCCAGAGGCTTGTTTTACCGAAGGTAGGCAAAGCAAAACATATGCAAGGTGATTAGACCTAACTGTGTTAATTTAGGCTAGATTGTATTTTTATACAAAATCCAAAAGTAGCTTTATGGTTATACTTGCATATTCTGTTTGTATTAGTAACTCCTTCAGAGGTACTACCCTAGATGTAAAATTACTCTAAGAGCTACAAAGCTTTAATTTCAACTATTGAAATAAAAATCCTCAAATAGGAGATACTTATTTACAAGCATCTATTCCAGTAGTACTGCAGTAAGGCAAATAACCTCTGTTCATCATGATTCCTAATAAATATTTACCTTATTCTGACATCTCAAAATTTATTATTGTACTTAGGCTGTGTGCGGAGATTCAAATGCTGTCAAGTCAGTGTAGAAGATGGGAAAGGGAAAATCTGGTGGAATCTTAGGAAAACCTGCTATAAGATTGTTGAACACAACTGGTTTGAGACCTTCATTGTCTTCATGATTCTTCTCAGCAGCGGT
Source organism: Thinocorus orbignyianus (assembly GCA_013400375.1). Taxonomy (NCBI): domain Eukaryota; kingdom Metazoa; phylum Chordata; class Aves; order Ciconiiformes; family Thinocoridae; genus Thinocorus; species Thinocorus orbignyianus. Next base: position 1,598,182 of record VXBW01005696.1, on the reverse strand, counting down.
GCTCTGGTAAATTCAGTGTGGAACTATTATGTCTATTTTAAGCAGCAAGCATTTATAATTACAGCTAATTATCATAGAATCATAGAATGGTTCAGGTTGGAAGGGACCTTAAAGATCACCTAGTTCTAGCCCCCCTGCTATGGGCAGGGACACCTCCTACTAGACCAGGTTGCTCAAAGCCCCATCCAGCCTGGCCTTATATAGCTGTAGGTAACATACCAGAATTTAATATACAATTCATAAGTGTTGCAGTGTCAACATATATCTACAAGTATTTGGCATGTATTGTGAGATACATAAGAGTTTGCTTATAGGCTATAAAACAAATTGTTTGGCAAGTTCAAAGTGTAGTGTTAATGGAAATAAGAAATTAGTTATACCAGACTGGTAGTCACATGTCTTCATATTGATGATAATAGATTTTTTTTGTCTTATATACATTCAGAATAAACCACAGCTGAGCTAGGAACTTATCAACAACAACGTGAATTTTTAAACAGACATGTAAGGTGCCAACCTGATTCTGTCAGGTATATTACCAGATTGATCTAAATCACATGTGCTGAGTAAGTACTGAAGTAATTAGATCCTCACAGCAGGAGCAAAATATAGTGTACTTGCTGTACTTGGGTCAATGTAGAAATTTTCTTTTGAATAGAGAGTTATTAATCTCTATTCAGGATTGCTTTGTGCATTACTGTGAATAATTTAGTTTCAATTATTAGTTCCATAAAAATTCTGCATCACAGAGTCATTATTAAATCTCTCATATAATTTTGTTATAAAGTTGTAGCTACCACAAAGGAAATCCTTATATCAATAAGCCACTGGTATCCAGGAAAATGAAGGAAAATGAGATTTGCAGAATGGTATTACAGTAAATTTTGTGGATCACTGTTCAACTTCGCTGAAAGCTAAATATTGTGGCTGGAGGCAGCTTTATGAAATGATTGTGCTATGGAGTGAAAGCAAAAGTTGTGCTTGATGGAAGGATATATGCCTTATTGTCGCATATATCTTTCCAGTTAAATTTCTTGGCTACAATATACCACACTTCAAATTGTGAAGACATTTAATTATATCTTCAAAAATCTTTTTCACAGGCATTTGAAGATATATACATAGAGCAACGTAAAACTATCAAGACCATGCTGGAATATGCTGACAAAGTTTTTACTTATATCTTCATCTTGGAAATGCTTTTGAAATGGGTGGCTTACGGCTTTCAAACCTATTTCACTAATGCATGGTGCTGGCTGGACTTCCTGATTGTTGATGTATGTATTCTTTTTCATGTCCTGTTTGACAGGCTTTCAAAATCAGGATATTAAGTTTTCAGGATAAGCTTTCTGTTCTTTTCAATGAAAGTGCGTTTTTAAAATTGTTGCTGTTGCATGGCTTATAATTCTGTTCAGAAAAGAAAAAAGTATTTAGATATACTTATTACTCTAGAGATGTTTTGTTGTTATCCTCTAGTTTTATGAAGTTGTAATGCTTTACTGAATCAATGCTTTTTTTTTTTTCATGTTATGGGAAGGATATTGTTCATCCTCTTCAGTTTTTGCTGTATATGTAATTTAAATATTTCAAAGTAATTTCTTTAAAGGTTTCTAACATTCTAATCAATTACTTGTAAGTGTCTTGACACTTACTCTGAGTAATATGAAAGGAAAATACCACTAGGAACTCTCAGTTCCATTGAACTATTCAGCACCCTTGCACTTTTCACTGCATCACATGGGCAGTCTTAAACAGAAACGTGGAGAACTGTAGACGAGTTCCACTGGAATGGATTCTCAAATGATTTTCAAAAGGCTGCATCGCCAAGGGGCAGATAGGCGCTGTCGGAATGACACCTAGTGAGAATTGCATTGTAATTTCAAGTCTAAATGCACAACTATGTATGCACAGTACTGGGTGGCATAAATGGAAGTCTGCAGATCTGTAACCATATAGCAGACATCCATTTTCTTTCTGTCCCAAATAGCCTGACTACATCTGTCGGTGCTAACAGGGCATATCTCATTTCCACATATGAAATTCCCATGGAATGAAAGGTAAGAATGTGTCTCAAATCACTTGTCTGCTCATTCAAAAAAGTAGCAGAATTCTATAGAAATTGCTATGTATATCCCCAAAACTACAACAATGTGATAGATCATGAAGCCTTTCTATGCGGAGCCTGGAAAACATTAAAACTTTGAAATCCATACCAGCATTGCAGTTCCAATGATAAAGCACGGCTGTATGCACATTTAGTTTTCCATGGTTGAGTCTGCACCCTTATAAAATGTTTATTGACTCAATCTTCAGATGTGTAAATTGACACTGCCATTCTGTTAATTGTATTTATCAACAGATACTTAATTCTTATTTGGTGATCTGTGATTTAGTTACTTCTGTGAACTTTATTATTTTTTCATGGCAACCTTGTCCTGGTTCAATTTTTTTCATGGAAAAAATTAATCTCAGAAGCATTTTTGTTAATCTTTAGTCAGAGGAGTGACATAACAAAGCAAAAAGATTAATTTGGAAATGAAAGAATTAAGAAGTAACTGTAAGGATGGAAGGGCATTAAATGGAGGAAGATAGAAGATGGTTATTTTTTCTTTACTAGGGCCACTTCTTCCCAGTGGTTTACTATAAATATATTTCTAAGGATTATTGATGAAAGATAACTGTATTATTTATTTTACAGCTATTCTAGTTTATTTACTCATCTGCCTGCAGACCAGACCAGCGTTATGCAAGCGAGAATTGATGAAGTGGTTAAAGGAGTCACAGGGAATGTAATGAAGTGTGGATATGCCTAACCATGAAGCTTCTGCCATTGTCTAACAAACAGTTGGTTTTCAGTCTTGATTAGTCTGGTTAAATCTGAGCAACACTGATAGCTATGGCTGTTGAATAAGATTTTCTGGACACTAAAAAGTAACATTTGATCAGAGGCCAGGTGTGGATGTGGTTTTTGAGAGCTTTTACATTCTCATCAAGTTCTGAAGATGTCATGGGAAGTCCTGACCTAAATTGACCATTCCAGTTTACCCAACTTTTGGGAGTTTTCTTTTTCCATGTGACTTCACTGTCTTTAAATACCACCAAATGTTGACTCGTTTATGTGAATTTAGAAGGCATATTTGTACCATTCTACCAACATGATTTCATCAACAGGTACCTAGAATATACTTTTATTCTACTTTGTTCTACTTTATTCTACTTTGTTTGACTTGAAAGATCTTTCTGCATTATAGAGGGATTCCTGGAGAAAGAGGTCCAGCCTTGAATCTTCTTGAGAAGTTCAGGGCACACATCATTCCCACCATATGTATCAAAAGGATATACAAGCTGAATGAGAATATTGCCTTTCTGTTTTTGTGTAGGTCTCTTTGGTTAGCTTAACAGCAAATGCATTGGGTTACTCTGAACTTGGTGCCATTAAGTCCCTTAGGACACTAAGAGCTTTGAGACCTCTAAGAGCCTTGTCGCGATTTGAAGGGATGAGGGTAAGACAAAATGAAAGACTCTGAAATAATGCATGCATACACAGAAACAATGCATGCAGAATAATCAACGACAAATCCATGCAGAAGTGCTACACTATCATCCTATATATTTTGCATTTATCACTAACATATAAGCAAAAGGCTTCATCTGCTTATATGAATTCATGTGTTGTTGCAGACATTGTTACACTTATTTAGGCTCCTTGGCCTTTCACCCTATTTCATATTTTCTTGGAGGGCCCAAGGATTTATCAGCTGCATGGATCTATGCAATGTTACTACAAAGCTGAAATTATCCCATACAAATAAGGCCTGCTATAGTCAGAACAGTTTTAAAAAAATACCTCCTCATAAAAGCGTGTGCACATACACGCACATATATATGCACATGTATTTCATATAAGTATAAGATGTCATGCATAGTCTATTAAATATCTTTTAACCTACTTTTCTGCAAATAATAATTGGAACTTTCCATTAAAATTTTAAAGTTTTATAATGAATTCCTATCTTAATAAGTTAATTGGCAGTGTTCAAATACCTCCTTTCTTCCAGATTGCATTCTAAATAAGACTTTGCTAATATATCAAAGATGGAGCTGATTTTATCATTTCTGGCCTACACCGGTTGCTTACTGCTTTCCATATTGATTTTAAAATGTTAATTATAATCTATAGAACACTAAGTGGGCTGAAAATGTATTGAAAGACTTTTGCTGACAGAGTTGGGTATATTTGAGAAATTACTGTCCCCAGCTATTTGTTATATCAGTTACTGCAGCTGAGACCCTCAGGTGGGCAGCTGGGCTCTCAGTCTATTCCAGTGCAAAGGCAGACTTTTTAGATTAGATCTTCTGTAGTACACGATACGGACAAATAGCATTCATATTCTGCTGTGACATGAAAGCTCTAGAAATGTTTTGCCTAGGGGCAGTTGTCAGCAGTTGGAGATGGTAGATATTTCTAGCACCAGTCAGAAGAAAATGTCTGACTTGCACCTTCAGGGTCCATCTGTCTGCCTCGCATGTACTGCCATAGATCTAATCAGCAGATGCACCTGAGAATTTCAGCCCTATTGTTGTAATTATAAAGGATCCTTGTGAGCTCCCCACGCAGTCACACTAATCTTTGGCACCCCAGGTTGTAAGCTGATTAGCAAATTTATAAGTCAACTACAAATTGGTGAGCTTCTGAAAGAAATGTGATGGAAGTATAAAACTTCAACCAAAAAGGAGACAGGCTTTGATTAAAGGTTATAAATTCAAATAGAAAATACCACTTCCTTGCTTCCAACAAATTTCTAAAACTTTGCTGAAGCAAATTTGAAAATTCGGGAAGCTTATATCAGATATAATACCTATCTAAAACCTCGATGGTAACTTCAAAAAAAAAAAAAAAAATCCCACAAGCTGCTGTTTTATGAGAATGATTGGCAAAAAGAACCTGAATACAAAATATGACAAATTTTATATATACAGTAATTTGCTTAAGTGGCAATTTAATGTGGCAAGGAAAAAACAACCACTTTGTCATGAAAGTTCATGGGTAATTTTCAATCCTGTAACTTCCATGCTGGTGTAAAATTCACCTACTGGTTTGGTCCTGATCTGCTGGCTGTATCTCTTTGTAAAATACCCAGAAGAGGTGGAGATGTATGTCTTTAGCAACAGATACTATAAAAAGTAATGGATAAAGTTAGATAACTTCAAACTAGAAACATGACCTATATTTTTATGAGGCAGGCAATTAACTATTGAAATTTTCCTATGGATTTAATGAATTTTGCTTTATTTAAAGTAGTTAATTTCAGGCTTAATGTCTTTAAAGATACAGTAGCTGAAGTTGGTGAAGAAATTAGTATGGGAAAATTTTAAGGTCTGATACATGAAAATTCAAGATGTCTGTTTGTAACAGTAATTTCCTTGGTGTTTGACATCTATAAACTGAAAATATCACACTATAGTATGATGCATGTATTTGGAAAAGCACTTAAAGTGACATAGAATCACAGAATAGTTTAGGTTAAAGAAGACCTTTAAGATCATCAAGTCAAACTTTTAGCCCAACATTGCCAAGACCACCACTAAACTGTGTCTCTAAGCACCACATCTACACATCTTCTAAACACTTCCAGGGACAGTGACTGAACCACTTGCTTGGGCAGCCTGTTCCAATGCTTGATAACCCTTTCAGTGAAGAAATTTTTCCTAATATCCAATCTAAACCTCCCCTGGCACAACCTGAGGCTGTTACCTCTTATCCTATCACTTGTTACTTGGGAGAAGAGACCGACCCCCACCTCGCTGCAACCTCTGTTCAGGTAGTTGTAGAGAGCCATAAAGTCTCCCCTCAGAGACTTTTCTCCAGGCTAAACAACTCCAGTTCCCTCAGCCCCTCGTAAGACTTGTGTTCTGGACCCTTCACCAGCTTCATTGCCCTTCTTTGAACATGCTCTAGCACTTAAATGTCCTTCTTGTAGTGAGAGGTCCACAACTGAACAACTGCTCAAGGGTGCAGCCTCAGCAGTGCAAAGTACAGTGGGATGATCACTTCCCTAGTCCTGCTGGCCACACTACTTCTGGTACAGGCCAGGATGCCTTCTCGGTCACCAAAGTACTTCCAGTGAGCATTATACTTCCTATATACAAGCAAGAAATTCCATTCTACATGTCTTAGATTTTTTAATCCACCATACTATTCTCTAGGATCAGGACTTGTGTCTGCCCAAACTAATAATCACAGAATCATAGAATGGCTAGAGTTGGAAGGGACCTTAAAGATCATCGAGTTCCAACCCCCCTGCCATGGGCAGGGACACCTCCCACTAGAGCAGGTTGCTCAAAGCCCCATCCAGCCTGACCTTAAACACTTCCAGGGATGGGGCATCCACAAATCCTCTGGGCAACGTGTTGCAGTGCCTCACCACCCTCACAGTAAAGAATTTCTTCCTAATATCTAATCTAAATCTCCAATTTAAAATCGTTACCCTTTGTCCTGTCACTAGACTTCCTGACAAAGAGTTCCTCTCCAGCTCTCAATTAATAATAATTAATAGAAAACATTGCCCCTATGGAAAACATGATGTTTCCCCTGCATCTCCCTACCACTGCTATTGCTAGGGGAAACACACTTTAATTTGAACTTGCGACTTCATGAAAGTAGCCTCTGGGAGTGTAATTAATCTGTCTGTGCTCTGACCCAAGCAGTATCCCTCACTGCTATATGGTGCTAGGCACATACTGCCTATTTTTTTAACCAATAAACAATGCTTTTAATGTCTTTCTAATGCTTTCCCTGCTTTTGCTTGCTGTCAGACCTTGCTCTGTTTTCTCACACCCCTACCACTGGAAGCTAGGAGGTGTCTGCATCTCTGTTTTCAGTGATGTTCAACAGTATTTTTTGAGTATCTTCAAATGATTCATATTACAGCCTGGTCCCCCTATAGCTTCAGGACTCAGACTGAAAATGGAGAAAGTAGGTCAGCCGTAGAAATCCAGCAATTAAAGAAAGAATAACATAACTGGACCTGCAGCTGTAGCAGAAAGAGGAACAGAATCTTGGATGTAATGAGACCGAAAGCTTGAGGACAAATATTTTCACTTCATTAACTATCCCTTTATATCTCAATAATTATTCCTGTTGGATGTTATTATTACATTTAAGAAATCTCATATTTTAAGTAGAAAAATTGAGAGAACTTTAAATAAAATAATAAGAACTATTATATATTTGCAAAATATTCCCAAATAGGGAAAAAATGATGTCACAATTTATTATTCCAATCAAACTCCCTACTAAAATCAGTGAATTAATTGATTTCCAATGTAAACAACTTCAGCATTATTATTAAACTATTAATTTCAAACTACTATCAAACTACTCATGTCCTTCCAGAGTCATGTCATTACAAAGCTGAGAGTACGAATCTGTCACCATAGACAGGACTGTTGAAATACTCAGAACAGATTTATCCATTAGTGAGGGAATCCTCTCAGCTGGCTGATGAATGATAAAATTTGACATTATTTCTGCTTATTGATTTATAATAGATATTTTTAAGGAGATTTTTATTATGAGTAAGAAACTGTTGGGTTTTTTATTTTCCCATTAGAAATGAACACTTATTACAACATGTGATTTAAAATATGTGGCAAAAAAAAAAAGCATGGAAGCTTTGGACTTCTACTGTTCTGTGGTTTTATAGAGTCATTGAGTAATTTACATTGAAAGGAGTCTCATTTGGCCAGCTCCTAAATTTAACATAACAACAATTTCACTGAGATCCAAAGGATGTCAAATACTGTCCAAAGTATGTATCACCCCGAAGAGGTTATTGTTTTGGCAGGAATTAGAGCCCTCAAAGTAGAACAAGTATTTCTCCTTTCCTTCAGCCCAATGGTACTACATGGTATACATGGTAGTGGTTCATCAGCTACTCATAACATTCAAGGGTTTTATTTTCTATTCTGTAAAATGGCAAGGAATGAAAGGTGATCTACTTAGATGACTAATTTTACAAGTAATTGATTTTATGGAACCTATTAATTGTAGATGTAAATGTAACACTAAAATATTTTACTGGCTTAACCTACACATTTGTATCCCAAATAGAAATAAATAGCATACTGTGCTAGGGTATCTGTTGCATTATTTACATCATATAAACTAAATTAATTATACATAATCTAATCTAGGTAATATCAATGTCCTGCAGTTTTAAAATTAAATGTTCATTAGGTTCTAAGGATCTGATTCAGTTCTGGCGAAATTTGCAGTGGTGCTCCATAGTTATTAGTTTTTATATTGTTAGACTTAGTTGCAAACAGATCTAAAATACAAGTTAACTAATTTAGCGGTTCATCAATTTCACCATTAAATAAATCATTCTCATTCACAATGGACCTACTTTCTCCCTAATTTAGTTTTCTTTACTATTTAATTTTTATTCTGGCGTGGTTTTAATCATCGTTCATCATCATACATGAAGTCTTCACGATTCTCTTTCCTGAAGCCTGATTTCCCCCAAAATTCATTTGGGAATTAAATCAAGTCTCATCCTTCTTCAAGTCTTATCTGCCACTTGCCTGAATGCTACCAGCTTTTCTGTGTTCAGATGCTCAGCTGGTTTCCTGGTTTGAATACTGTTAGGATTTTATATATAACCCTCCAATGAACATGCATACATCTCTGAGTTTTATTTAAAAGAAGTCTTAAAATTACTTTAAAAAATTTGCTCAGTAATATTGATTTGGACTGTTTATCCAGTAACAATGCAATAGAAAAAATTCTGTTGTGTTTGATGCAATCAGTCATTAGAAATATTAGGGATATGATTTTGCAGACATGCATTAAGTGAATGCTCTAAAAAGAATTAAAAAATGCTGATTTTTTCCTGGCTTTTTAAAGTTCATTTTATGTGGTTCTCGTTCTCTTTCTTATTTTTCACTGCTGCCATTAGCTACTGTTTTTATGTTTTTCTTTCTCATTATGTTGATATTTTATCTTTCCTCTACACTGCTTTTCTTATTTGTTTCTCTCAACAATTAAAGAATTGTAACTCAAATATTAAAATTAAAATAAAGTGTTAGATTTAAGAAAAGTTGATGAAGCACTTGTAAGCTACTGGTGCCTGTGTTCTTATGCATTCTCTCTTTGGTTTCAATTATACTCTAGGTGGTTGTGAATGCCCTCTTAGGAGCAATTCCATCCATTATGAATGTGCTGCTTGTTTGCCTTATATTCTGGCTGATCTTCAGTATCATGGGAGTAAATCTATTTGCTGGAAAGTTTTACTACTGTGTTAACACCACAACTGATGAGAGATTTGATACCAGCCAAATCAACAACTACAGTCAATGTGAGGAACTCATAAAAAACAATGAAACTGCCCGATGGAAGAATGTGAAGGTTAATTTTGATAACGTAGGCCTTGGTTATCTTTCTCTGCTTCAAGTGGTAAGTCACCACTCCTTAATTTCTGTTTCTGTATCTCTATTGTTTATTTGTAACAGGAAAAAGTAATTTTTCATTGTTTCTTTCAAAGAATCATAGATTAATTTGGGTTGGAAGGGTCCTTTAAAGGTCATCTAGTCCAACCGTCCCTGCAGTGAGCAGGGACATCTTCAACTAGATCAGGTTGCTCAGAGCCCTGTCCACCCTGACCGTGTTTCAAGGGATGGGGCATCCACCACCTCTCTGGGCAACCTGTTCCAGTGCTTTGCCACCCCACCCTCATTGTAAAAAATTTCTTCCTTATGTCTATTCTGAATCTACCCACTCAGTTTTAAACCATTACCCTTTCTCCTATCACAACAGGCCCTGCTAAAAAGTTTGCAACCATCTTTCTTATAAGCCCCCTTTATGTACTGAAAGTCTGCAATAACAGAAGGCCACTAGGTTGTTCAGACAGGACTCGCCAGAGGTGAAGCCCTGCTGGCTGCCTCAAATTGCTTCCCTGTCCTCCATGTCTTAGCGTAGCTTCTAGGAGGGTCTGTTCCATGATTGTTCCAGGCACAGAGGTGAGGCTGACAGGTCAGTAGTTCCCGGGGTGCTCCTTTCTACTCTTTTTAAAACTGGCTGTAATGTTTCCCATTTTGCAGTCACTGCAGGCTTCAGCTAACTGCCATGATTTTTCAAATATCATGGAGAGTGACCTGACAACTACACTAGCCAGTTCCCTCAGGACTCTGGGATACATCTTGTCAGGTCCCACAGACTTCTGTATGTTCAGGTTCCTCAGGTGGCCACAAACTTGATCTTCTTTACAGTGGGAAGGACTTTGCTCCTCCAGTCCCTGCTTTGCAGTCCATCCACTCATGAGACAGAGGGAGAGGGGTTGTACATGAAGACAGGCAAAATAGTTGTTGAGTGCCTCAGCCTTCTTCTTCTCCATTGTTACCAGTTTCCCAGTCTTGCTCATCAGAGAGGGGATGCTTTCTTTGACCTTCCTTTTCCAGCTGATGTACCTGTAGAAGTCCTTCTCATTCTTTGCATCCCTTGCCAGGTTCAGCACCAGCTGTAACTTGCCCTTCCTGACCCCATCCCTATGCAGCCAGACAGCATCTCTATACTCTGCCCAAGATTCCTGTCCTTGCTTCCGCTGCCAGTGCATTTCCTTCTCACCCTTTAGTTTGACCAGCAGGTCCCAACTCAGCCATGCTGGTTTCTTGCCCTCCTTTCCTGATTTCTTACACCTGGGGATCAAGGGGTCTTGTGCTCTATGGAAAGCATCCAAAGACCTGATAGCTCTGTTCTGCTCCCTTACCCAGTTTCCCTAGTAACTAATTGCTGAAGAGCTGGAATTTTGCCTTCCTAAAATTCAGGGTCCTTATTTTAGTCTTTGCCTGACCCATATCCCTGATGACTGAGAACTCCACCAGTGCACGATCACTGCAGCCCAGGCTGCCTCCAGTCTTGATGCCACCAATTAGCTCACTTGCATTGGTGACCAACCGATCCAGCATTGCATCCACTGTGATAGGACTGTCTATTACCTGGCTTAAGAAGTTATCCTCTGTGCACTTCAGGAGTCTCCTGGATTGCCTACAGCTCACCATTCTACTTTTCCAGCAGGTGTTGGGGGTGGTTGAAGTTCCCCAGGACAATTGCCTGCGAGCGCGATGCCTCCTGTAGCTGGAGTAAGAAGGCTTCATCAATAGATTCCCCTTGACTGGGCAGCCTGTAGTAGACACCAACCACAAAGTTCCCTTTGTTGTCTCAGTCTCTTATTCTTACCCATAAGCTTTTAACTTGCTCAGGACCATTCTTCAGAGGTAGCTCTTCCCACTCTATCCATTTCTTGATGTTTAGGGCAACACTTTCGCCCTTCCTTCCTTGCCTGTCTCTCCTGAACAGCCTGTAGCCAATCGACAGTTGCACTGCAGTCATGGGATTCATCCCACCAAGTTTCAGTAAGGGCAACTAGGTCACAGCTTTCTAGCAGCATGGTGGCTTCCAACTTGTCTTGTTTGTTGCCCATGCTGCATTGGTGTAGAGACACTTTAGCTAGATTGTCGGTCATGTCACCATCTTAGAGGACCACCCCTTAATTCCTTTGATGTATTTCACTGATGTATTTCACGACCCCTGTTGGCTCCTAATATCTCAGAAGCCCCTGTCTCACCTCTGTAAGACTTCAGTTGTGCTGCAGAGTAGTAAGCAGGTCTCAGAGCAATGGGCTGAGAACACTTGCATTTAGAAATCTTGTCTCTCACTTCTTGGTTTGGAACTGTAAAGTGTGGGATAAATTCATGACTCTACAGAAATAATACAAAGCATAGACGCTGTGCTGACTATGAGGAAAAAAACATAATTCAAACCTAAAGCACCTTTGCTGCATTGAGTCTGTATCACATACACCTACTTTGCTCATACACAGAAAATAACTTTTATATCAGGTGTTACTCATAACTGATAAAAGTTCTTAATAGATGCTGTCTTCTATAAAGTCAGATATTAGAATTTGCTTACAATTCTCATATATGAATAAAACATATAATAGAAAGCAAGAGTTACCTGTTAGTGTTGCATTCTGCTCGTGTTTGTGATGAGCCCTAAAGACACTTATTCTTCAACTCTTCAACAATGTTTCTGACAAGCCACTTTCCAGGAGAAGCATGAGGTAAACACTAGTATTCTGTTTACAGGCTACATTTAAAGGATGGATGGATATCATGTATGCAGCTGTGGATTCTCGTGATGTAAGTATAGTCCCTTGATTCCATTTATTTTGACTGTCGAGCTCCAAGATTTAAGAATGTAATTTTAACATTGTTCAGAAATAACAGCAGAAATGAGAGAACAGGTTTTTAGTATAGTTTTGTAGCTAAAGAAAATGGAAACCATAGGAAAAATAGAAGGGGCAATGAAAGCAGAGGAATAGTCCTAAAGGATTCCATGTTCCCAATGGTGCCTACCAAATTTCCTCAGTTCCACAGCAGACAACTGTTGCCATGAAATGCCTTTTCCTCCTCTCATTATGTGCATTGAGATGTTATTTACATTTGGAAACAGACAACACCACACAGCTTAGAGATGATTTGCTGTAACACTGATCTTTTTTTAAAGTTGAGACTTCCACTGTGGTCTGCAAGCCACCTGACTCCTTTCTTCAGGGCACAGTTCCTTTTCTTAACTCAACCTGTGTATTTTCCTACCCTTTTGCCTTCCCCTTGCTCCCTTGGTGCAAGTCATCCTCTAGTTCTAAGTAGCCAACTGAATAAACCATGCTGGTAATGCTCCACCTTTTTTGGTAAGCTACATTCACAGCAGGACACCTGTTGTAATATAGTAAATGTGCATGGCTGTACCAAGAAAATATACTTTATCTAAACATTGCTTGGATGGATCTCTTCCATAATCCAGGCCAGTTTCCTAAGTACCTATAGCAGTTAAATCTCCACAAGCCCACATCAGGAGCCTCCTGCGAGACATACAGAAAAGTTGGCAGCTTTACAAGCTGGTGTTTCTGACTGCAGACTCAGACAAATGGTACTACACTAGTTTAAACCAATTGTGTCATCAGTATGTATTCCTTGCTCATATAGGCCAGTTAAAATTTTTAAAATGAAATATCAAGTTTGATAGCAAAGTTATTTTTCGAGAATGTAACTTCATAGATTGTGGGAACTTGATCATAAGAAGCAAAGATCAGAGCCCTTAATTCTGTTCAGCAGGTATTTGATTCTGTGCTCACAGTCAAACTACAGCTTTGTTTCTATGCCTTTTTTTGCAGGTCTTAGATCAGCCTAAGTATGAAGATAACCTGTACATGTATCTTTACTTTGTCATTTTTATCATCTTCGGATCATTCTTTACCTTGAACCTTTTCATTGGTGTCATCATAGACAATTTCAACCAGCAGAAAAAGAAGATAAGTATTCATCATTATTCTGAAAGGAAAGCTAAAAAAAAAATGCTTATTTTTCACCCCACACAATAACTTAATTCATAAAATAGTATTTATTCATTCTATGATAAATTGATGTTTTGTGTATTAAATACATTAAATTATTAAAGCATGCAATTCGGCTTTATGAGAGTTTGATGGACAAGTGACAACATATGTCTGTCCATAGTTAATAAAATACCCAATGTCATCTTTGTAAAGATGTGAATTTGAGGCTGGAGTTTATAATAGACTCATAAGAAGGATAACCACTGAAACAGCTAAATGTAACTATAAAACCTCTGAGCTATAGGCTGTACTGCCTTCATGCCTCAGAGCTCAGCAGTTTAGATTTCTGAGCTCTAGTAATATACATTGTATTATCTTTATTTGTACTCTTTAGTCTGTACTTTGTCAACTGCCTCAAAAAGCATCAGTCTTTCAGCTGCAGAGTTTAACTAAAGTATCTGGCTACAGAAAGTCTTATTGGAGTGGTGGAATCCAGGGAGCTGTTGGATCCATGTGCTGAAATGGGTTGAGATGGAGAGAAATTGGCTTTTGTTTTCTACTCGTTCCACACAGTAGTACCAGAATCTCCTGCTTCAAGTCCTGCCCCAGTGGAGGGAGATGAAGAGGTTGTGAAATATGATTGTCTGGATACCTTCTGATTCTCCATTGGTGTCACAGATGTCAGTTCTGAAATTTTGCCAAAATTTATTCTAGAGGAAAAAGAAGAGAAGGGGATTGGAATATTTTATTAGTTTGCAACGAGAGGTGGAATTTAGTAGAACACAGAAGAAGCCCTTCTCTTTCCTCTGTACCTCCCCTCTCCCCAGTAAAAAGCAGGGGTCTGCAACAAACAATGCAAGTTCAAGAGCATCTCAAAAATACTTCCTAAATTTTAAGAGTAGAAAATGTATGATACGAAAGTACTAATAATCATGATAAAAGGAGATTTTTATGTCTAACTTTACTCACAGATAAGAACATGAACATGAATGATTATTACTGTTCAGTATCTTTGTTTATAAGTAATCAATACTGATATGTGATTGTAACCAGTTTTTGTCTCTTTGGTTTACTTTGGAGGTCAAGACATTTTTATGACAGAAGAACAGAAAAAATACTACAATGCAATGAAAAAATTGGGTTCAAAGAAACCACAAAAGCCTATACCTCGACCAGCAGTAAGAATAAAAATCTTAACTGTTATTTTTACATTTACTTAAAAAGGGGAATTATTTCAAATTATGTCTTGGGCTGAATTTAGTTGTGAGCTAAAAAACCCAAGTGATATAAGAAAAGTCTTATTCATCTGAAATAATTTTTTTTCTTTTGTAGTCTGTATATGGAGGATTCTTCCCTGTCCTTTTTTCCCCCTCATTTTTTCTCTGCTGATGGCAATGACATTTATGTGACATTTTTTTCAAAACACTGGTTTGACTAGAACAATTAAATGTGGCAGTGCATTTGTCAAAATACGTGAATGCCTTAGGGCACAGGCTTTTTCACTCATCAAGGCAGACTCTGAAACTGCTGTATGTGAGCAAGTTACTTTATCATTGCCTGAAAAAAGTCCTTTTGCCCCTCACATTCCTGTTGCACAATCTGTACAGTGTTTTGCTGTCCTGAGTAGGGCTATGCTAGCATTAGGGAGCAGGGTTTGGCTGGGGCAGAGAGTGATTCCAGCTCTGCAGTTCTACTTAGGATTTAGGATTGTGGAACCTGCTCAGTGGCCAGTCCAGCCATCGGTAAATTCTCTGTAGCTGAAAGATGGAAGATACTAGTTTCAAGATTAGTTTGGTGGCATGAAGAGCACTGAACTCAGGCTTTGAGAATTTTACAAGTTTTCTGGCCAATGAAGTGCACTTAACTGTCAGCCTGGTCACCCCACTCCGTTTTTTTCAAATTGTGTCAGCTAAGCATTCAGTTAATAGTCTATGTCACAAAAGGTTACAGCGAGCTGGTTGAGGGCAGAGAAGTCTCTTTTCCAACTTTAAAAAAATGCATCATGCATATTTTGAAATCGTCCCTTTAATGCTTATAAACACAATAGTTGCATTTCTATTTAATTCGTGTTTACATGTGCAAACTGGAAATTCATACAAATCAAGGACTTGATGGAAGACATGAACCCTCCTTCATGCTTGATTTAAATAATATGTAGCAATTTCGAAAAAGAAGTTTTACCCAATGCATATTGTAATGAATCTTATTTTTTTCCCCTTTAGAACAAATTCCAAGGCATGGTCTTTGATTTTGTAACAAAACAAGCATTTGATATCAGCATCATGATACTCATCTGCCTTAACATGGTCACGATGATGGTAGAAACAGATGACCAGAGTGAAGATATGGAAAACATTTTATATTGGATAAACCTGGTGTTCATTGTACTTTTCACTGGAGAATGTGTCCTGAAATTGATTTCACTTCGCCATTACTACTTTACTATAGGCTGGAATATTTTTGATTTCGTGGTTGTCATTCTCTCCATAGTAGGTAAGAACAATTCATTTTCTATGAAATGGCTAATTCTGTGGAAACAGAAACATCTTTGACATGTAAAGTCTATGTATATTTTGGTTCAACGTTGGCACTAGAAATCTGATCACAATTTTTCTTTCTTCTGATTTCACATTATCCATAAAATAACTGAACTAAAATATGGTAACAAATATTTAGCAATAGACTCTCGCTTTCCTATTAGCTAAAATTAGATCTTTATTCTGACTTTGGTAGAAATTCCTCAGTATAGAAACAAACATGAAAGGCAATTTTGATATAAATTAACAGTGGCAGCAACAGAAAAAGAGTCAAGCAATCCAAAATCCAAGAGCAAAATCTGTGTGGGACTACTATGTGGCTCCACTAATCTTTGCTTTATCTAGAGCAGAAAACCTAAAAGAACTTCAGTAAAAATTCTTTTAACTTCTCAGGATGGTTTTGGCATTTTTGTATGGAAATGGGTTGTAGTTTTTTTTCTGCTTTGAGGCACATAATGCCACGTTCAGTTTTTCTACTCCTAGTTCTAAGAAGCCTTTTTATTATCAGTTTGTGTGTGTTTGGAACTGCTGTGTCATTCATACTAGACCTGTGGTCATGTTATTTCATGTGTGATTAATTTCTTAATTCTCTTCAAACATACATATTTTCTTTCAATACCATAACTTGATTACATGGCATTCTACTACTGTAAATATGATCTTTCTGCAGATTAACTGAGACTATTTTTGTTGCAGTTAAACAGAAAGCTATTCTTCTGGTCTCAGCATTTGCTAGACAACATACACCAGTTACCAATTCATTCTAAAAA
>VXBW01005696.1:1513618-1581460 GCA_013400375.1 Thinocorus orbignyianus | reverse complement strand
AAAAAAAAAAAAAAAGATGTTGTGTATTTGTATCTGTTTGCATACATAATCATACAATTAATACTTAGAAGTATCATTGATGCAGTTTTTTCTCTTGGGTTTTTTGAGTTACCAAAGCATACCAAACTAAAGGTTTTGTAAACTGAATGGCTAATTTCTAAAATCTGTTCAAATATCCTATTTTTGAAGTTCTACAATGTTTGTTGCATAAATCTTTAGCAGTGGTTTTAAAATATAGTAATATTATTTACTAATTTAACTTGTTTTTCAACAGGTATGTTCTTAGCTGAGATGATTGAGAAGTATTTTGTATCCCCCACGCTATTCAGAGTGATCCGACTTGCCAGAATCGGTCGAATCCTGCGTCTCATTAAAGGCGCTAAGGGAATCCGCACCCTGCTTTTCGCTTTGATGATGTCTCTTCCTGCTTTGTTCAACATTGGTCTGCTGCTCTTCCTGGTCATGTTTATCTACGCGATATTTGGCATGTCCAACTTTGCCTATGTTAAAAGGGAAGTTGGGATTGACGACATGTTCAACTTTGAAACGTTTGGCAACAGCATGATTTGCCTCTTCCAAATTACCACGTCTGCCGGCTGGGATGGTTTGCTAGCCCCAATTCTTAACAGTGGGGAGCCAGACTGTGACCCCCACAAAGATCATCCAGGGAGCTCTGTGAAAGGTGACTGTGGCAACCCTTCCGTTGGGATTTTCTTCTTTGTCAGCTACATTATCATATCGTTCCTGGTAGTGGTGAACATGTACATTGCTGTGATTTTGGAGAACTTCAGCGTTGCTACTGAGGAAAGCGCTGAACCCTTGAGCGAGGATGACTTTGAGATGTTCTATGAAGTGTGGGAGAAGTTTGATCCCGATGCAACACAATTCATAGAGTTCAGTAAGCTATCGGATTTTGCAGCATCTTTAGATCCTCCCCTTCTTATAGCAAAACCAAACAAAGTCCAGCTTATTGCAATGGATCTGCCCATGGTAAGCGGTGACAGAATTCACTGCCTTGACATCTTGTTTGCTTTCACAAAGCGTGTTTTGGGGGAAAGTGGGGAGATGGATGCCCTCAGAATACAGATGGAAGATCGGTTTATGGCAGCCAATCCTTCTAAAGTCTCCTATGAACCAATTACAACCACATTAAAACGAAAACAGGAGGAAGTATCTGCTGTGATTATTCAGCGTGCTTTCAGACGTCATCTTTTAAGGCAAAAAGTCAAAAAAGTTTCATGTATATTTAATCAGGAAAAAGGTAAAGATGAGGATGATCTGCCCACGAAAGAAGACATGATTATGGATAAACTAAATGAGAACTCTACTCCAGAAAAAACAGATATGACCCCATCCACAACCTCCCCACCCTCCTATGATAGTGTAACAAAGCCAGACAAGGATAAATATGAAAAAGACAAATCAGAAAAAGAAGATAAAGGTAAAGACAGCAGGGAAAGTAAAAAGTAACACAGAATTCTGTTTGTGATAAACTGTTTACAGCCTGAAAAAGTATGTATTTGTGTCAACAGGACTCCTGTAGGAGGTACATGCCAAACTTACAGTTTTTACATATATAAATATATATATATATATATAAAAGGTCAGTGCCTATAACAAGACAGTGACCCCTCGTCATCAAACTGCAACTCTGTAAAACAGGGTAACATCTTGACAGGAGGTTGTTGTTTTCATTACCAGCTGACACTGCTGAAGAGAAGATAAATTGGCCAATCAGACTGTAGGGACCAGTTTAAAAGAAAAGGTGCGAACCTATGAATCTCTGTGTTTAACATGAAACACGCAGTACAAAAATTGCATCCACTGTTTGCATTTCAACAGCCACATTTGCCATATTTTTACAAAAATCAGTGTTGGTGAACTTATCATTTTTTAATTCACAGGTTGTTTACTATTATATGTGACTATTTTTGTAAATGGGTTTTATGTTGGGGAAGGGGGTATGAGAACCAGGTGTTCTACTCGCGGATTCTCTATAATGTACAGACAGAAGTGATTTGCATGAAGGCATGCTGCACTTGTAGTTCATGCATGGAAAAACATGACGTCGCACAAAGCAGCAGAGTCTGACTACTTCCATGTTTCAGGATGGCTCTATATTTTGAGGTGCTTAATAACAGTATCCATCTAGTATCTCATCCAGACAAATCTTAATGTGCCTGTAAAGTCCCATAGAGTCTACAATAATAGAACAGATGTTTTATTTTTTCATAAGTCATTTAACTATAGTTGAACGAACTCTGCATAAGAAATTTACTGAGGGACATAAGAGTCCATTTTTAAGCATTCTTCTGTAGAAAACAGCTTACCTGAACTTGGAAAATTGAATTTACCAAAAAACCTGCAAAACTTAAGGATTATGAAGTTGTTCTGCTTCACCCTGCAGTATCGTTTAGCCATCTTCTGCTCTCAGCAAGGTTGACATTGTATGTGTTGATTAAAACCGTACCGTCTATGTAAATAGTTATTTTACCCCGTGGTGCATGTTTGAGCAAACAAATAATGACCTGTGCACAATATTTATTGCATCAAATATGTACCACAGTAAGTGTAGTTTGCAAGCTTTCAACAGCTAATATGAAGTATTCTGTACCATTATAGATAGTTTGGAAGCTATCACTGATGCATGTTTATCTTGCCTTTGCTGCTGTAATTTTACTCCTTCCACTGTTGAAAGTCTAATATGGGAAGCCATATCTCAGTGGTTAAGTGAAACAAATTATTCAATTGGTCATCATTCTTTCATGACATCAAGCAATAGTTTGCAGCTATTTAAGAGCTTCTTGCTTTGCATTCTAAAATTTTAAGTGACTACTGTACGGTGTATAGTCTGACTGTACAGGATATGTTGCAAACTGCTTAATCTGTTGAAAAATACATGGATAGAATTTTCTAAGAAAAATATAAATATTGTAAAAAATACCATTTTATTTTATTTTTCAGCGTTTTGTACATAAAATAAGAAATGAGAATTATCTTCAGGTTGATGTCACTGTCACTTTTGTTACTTTCTATCCATAGCACTTTTTAATTCAAGAACTTCACAAAATAAGAAACAAAGGAAAGAATGGGGTAGCTTTAGGTTTCTGCTTTTTTATTAGTACTGTATTTTTGCACACATTTTAATGTGAAATAAGTTTCAAACTGAGTCCAAAATGCACTTGCTTCCAAATAGATATAACTTGTAATTGAAATGTGGTGGGAAAGATTTGTTTAAAATTCTAGCACTGCCTGCATCAGAAGTTTTGAGGTAGTCTTTTTATTCATGAAATCTTTACCAGTGTTTGTTTACATAGACTATTCTTATTCTTGTTGATTCATGCTGCACTAGAACTGTTCTAAATATAATATGGGATCCACACTGTTTTGTTTTTTTTCCACAGGAATTAAATAGCAAACTTGTATAATTGATCACATCAGGACATTTTGTGTTTCTTACACAAACAAAAATTCGATGTTGACTCCTCCTTTTACAAAAATATTGACTTGTGTGTCGGTGAACTGCATGCAGGAAAATGCTATTACCATAAAGAACAGTAAACCACATTACAGTTGAGCCAAAAGAATAAAGACTTTCATTTTTTATTGTATTTCATTGTTCTGTCTTTGTTTTCATCACCAAAAACTATGGGTTATCAAGAAGTGCTATGAAAATAAAATATGAATATAGAAAATATTAGAAATGAGGACTAGTGATTAAAGATCATAATAATAGTAGGCTTGTAAAAAGTAAAAAATGGAAGCTTTCAGAAAGATCTTTTATATGATTTACACTCACACTCTTCATTAATCCTATTGACCTAATAGGTCATTAATCCAATTTAAAACTATCCTACAGTAAGATAATGTTTATGTGTACATGATGCTTAAACCCCTTTTTCATGTCAGTTATTCTGAGACAACTAGAAAAACAGATGTTTAAAAAACCGATCTGGCTAATACGGCTGCAAACCAGTATGTATACTTTCAATGGTATTTTACATTTGAAGTGAAGACTCATCTTTGTTTTGTAAAGAAAAAAATTGTTTGCTACATAATTTGTAAAATATTTGTAACTTACTATTTTGCCTTAAGACGAGGGGTAGAAATCTGCAGACACTTTGTTGGAAGTTTTGGTAGGGCATCAAATTTGTAGGTTTTTTTTTTAAATCTTAGGGTGTTGAACGCAATTATAATATGAAAAATACTATAATTTTAAGCTTCTCTGGTGAATTTACAGACAGTACTTTTCACTGTCAGGGAGCTGGTGTACACATTGAGTGATGCGTGCCTGCCCATGGAAGGGCTGATACCAGAATACAGGAGGTAGGTGTACAACAGGCCTTGCAAGAGTGGTGGCAGCGGAACTGAGATGAATTTTGGGGGAAATAATATAAATAAGTAAGTAATTATTGAGTCAGTCTTGGCATATAAATGATCTAATCTATCTCTGCTTTACAGAACCCCTCATGAGTTGCTTGGAAAGTATGTTGGAAAAATGCCTGGCATCAAAGTATTTCTCTTTCCCCTAGCAGGGTTTCCTATACTTTGAGACACAAAGTGGTTTCCTGAAAAACTGAGGGATGAAAAATTGCCATTAGGCTTCCTTTTGACTATGACATATGACAATCTTCTCAATGCATTACAATGAGATTTCATTTGTATTATTGCAAAATCATCTTTGATCCTGAAAAACATGCTAAAATGGGTTCTGAATAAGACAGCATTTGCAGCACTGAAAGTAGGAGAGCCAAAGTTTTAGGTGGCAACCACAGCTGACTGCTATTTCTAGTTTCTGTTGTAAAGGAATGTCTTGAAGGTAGAACACACTGAGCAAATTAAAAGCTAAGGAAAATATACACAAACTAATATTTGTTACACATGTGCAGACATGTATCTGTATCACTAAAACCAGATGTACCGGATCATGTATGTGATGTGTAAGGCTGAGCTTTGGGTGTGGACCCCAGACCTGCAGAAACACTTCCAAATGGAGCAGGGGGGATGGTGTCCTTCATCTCTTCTTTCCAGTTTTCAACCAATAACCATGTGTTGAGATAGTTAACTCAAAAAATAAGCATTGCTATACTAATGTAGTGCTGCAGTGTTGCAATTAGATTTTATTTACCCCTGCCTATTAAATGACAGGCATCTCTTCCTAAGATAGGAAGAGATGAGAGAATTTCAAATTCTGTAATTTAAGGACCAAAGTTATGGCTGGTTCATTTTGTGGAGAGAAAGGTCTTAAAGAAGATGCAGATACATATATTTGTATGAATCAGACCTAAATCATCAGCATGCCAGGTCCAGAGAAGGGCTATGAAAATGATCAAGGGGTCGGAGCACCTCTACTACAAGGCCAGGTTTAGGGAGCTGGGCTTGTTCAGCCTGGAGAAGAGGGGGCTCCGAGGAGACCCGATAGCAGCCTTCCAGTACCTGAAGGGGGCCTGCAGAAGGCTGGGGAGAGTCTGCCAACAAAGGTCTGCAGTGACAGGATGAGGGGCAATGGCTTCAAGTTGGAGAAGAGCAGATTTAGATTGGGTATTAGGAATGCTTTCTTTGCTGTGAGGGTGGTGGAACGCTGGAATGGGTTGCCCAGGGAGGTGGTTGAGGCCCCTTCCCTGGAGATATTCCAGGTGAGGCTCGATGAGGCCCTGGCCAACCTGGGCTAGTTGAGGGTGTCCCTGCAACTGTGGGGAGGTTGGACTAGATGTCCTTTGGAGGTCCCTTCTGGCCTGGACCATTCTATGATTATACTTAACAGAAGACTAGTACAAATAATTAAAAAATAAATAAATTAAGTACCTCAAAACAGACAAGCAGGTACGTTTTTGCTTAGGTTCCCTCTCTTCACCCCGTAGATTTACTAAACACACCCGTTAACACATTGAAACCCAATTACGCACAGGTTAATTCACCATGGCAGCCTCCGGCGCTTTACCCACTTGGTTACAGCGAGGACGCCCTCTCGCCGCGGCGCTGTGGGCCGGGCGGGGACAGGCCACCAAGGGTTCCAGCAGCCGCCTCAGCCTCTCCCCTGCTGCTGTCGCAGCGCCGCAGCGAGCGCCCCGGGAGGCCTGGTCTACCCGGACCCCTCTGCCGCTGTCCTCGAGCTGGGGGACGGGAGCCGCTGCTGAGACGAGCGGCCCGAACCGCCCGCTTCTCCGCCGGCGGCTCAGGGCACAGCGCCGCTCCCCGGCCGTTCCGCGCCCTGCGCCTCGGCCAGCACCGCCCCCTTCTCCGCTCGGACTGCGAGCATGGAGCGGCGGGCGGGGGCTGGCTCCTGGGCNGGCGGGCAGCGGCCTTCGGGAGCCTGTGGGTGCCAGCCATCATCCCCGGCGCTCGGGGAGCGCCGCTGGCCGCGGAGGGCGGAAGGGAGGGCCGGCGATCCCGTTACTCGCGTTATTCCTACCGGCCGGGGCAGCTCTGATCCGCCCGGGCGGTGGTGGCAGGATTAGCTGAAATACCAGTTTTTCGGGTGAGGAGTGGGTCGGTGCGATGGGTGTCTGTAACCGCAGAGGAGGCTGTGAAGCAGAGGCGCAGCCCTTGCTAGCCCTGGCGTGAGGGAGAGAACGAGCTCCAGTGGTACGAGGGATTTTAAGTTGCCCAGAGAGCTCGGTTATCTCTAGATCACAGATCTACTGGATCCTGGCCTACAAAACTGCCATTCCTGGTGTTTCTGACACCTGATGCTTACAAGGGATGAGGTGAAATGGCCTGTGGCACCTCTTCAGGGCTCCCTGGGGTTTAGCAGGCTCCCCAGCAGGTTTCCCACCCGGGTGCTGCAGGTTCCTCAGCACCTTCACTCCAAGGCTGCTTGGAGCCCCTGGGTGGCAGTGGGTCTGCTGTGCTGGCCAGACTGGGGCATGGGAGCGGTGGTGTGCGGGACGGCGTCCAGGGCTGTCCATGTGGTCACGCAGGCGGTGGTAGAGCAGGGTGATGGTCCGTGTCGCCAGACTCCTCTGGGATAGCAGAATAAATGGGAAACATTTCATGGGGTTTCTGTGCACCCTGTGGTTCTGGATAAATCCCACACAGCTGCAAGATGGTGCTAGTCCTATGGGAGAAACTGCCTTCTGGATCTGCTTAGCGCAGCAAACTCTGGAGCTACAGATACCACCAGCTCTTTCTTTACCTGAAACACCCTCTGATCGAAGTCAGCAGGAAGGACAAACTGTTGGGGAGGGACAGTGGCTGGTGCGGGCTGGCAGAGCTAAGGAATAAGCAGGTTGCTTCAGGATCAAAGCCATGCTTAGTTTCCCATGTTCTTTCAGTCATATCGGTGAATTGTACCCGCCTGATTTTGCGGTGTTCCAAATGAGGATGGCTTGTACTGGCGGAGGATTAGTTAGCTGAAGTCCACCACCACTGATAGCACAGCCACACTGGTCACCTTTGTTTCATCAGCAAATTTATTTTCATGTGCAAATAGGAGAAACAGTATGTGTGGAAAAACCAAAGCTCAAAGAAGTTTGTAAATTTTAATCTGTTTACCCTGGGAAGTTATAAAGTCAAGAAAGACACAAGGGCAGAGATGCAGGAATGACATACCCCAGGGCAGCTCCAGGGAGGCTTCTGTGCTGTTTGGTCTTGCCAGAGGAAAGCAAGCTATAGTAATTGTGATCTCAAAAATACCGCTTTTAAAAATTGGCTCTAAGGAAAGATCTTCCCTTTCTGTATGCCTGTCCTTAACTTGCTTTTGCTTTAATACGTTATTTTTGTGTCTAATGTATGAAGCATTATTCAGGATAGCCCAGCAACACACCTCACTAGTTGAGGGTGAGTCACTTAAAATCTCATCTGTCATTCATTTAAGACAGAGAATGCAATAAAGAGTGGGAAAACCAGTGGACTTATTGTTTCTATTTATGTTTGTTTGTGGCTAAGCATTCTTTATTTAAAAACATTCTCAGATATCCTAGATGGAGATTTTTAGATCTGTCTAGCTTTTACCATGAAATAAAGAACTTTCTGCAGTATGTGGTGTCAAGTTTGATTGAAGCTGGAGTGATCGATTTGTAACCTGAGTTGGGTGGTCTCAGATTTATGGAATATAAAGCGCTTGAATGTAGGCTGGCTGCTTCGTTCTGTGGAGATCCTTACTTGCATAATAGATGAAGAAGTCTTTGCAGCATGCAGTGTGAATTTATCATTGTTATGTTTTGTGCCTGGCTGTTTAGATTTTGGATCCTGTTAGGTCACTCTAATGACAATTTAAAATTATTTTTTACCTTTGTGATTGCATAGCAACGGCTGGGAGAGAAATAAGCAATAAGCTTCTGCAGGAGGTTTTTAATTGTGTTGTTACAGCGTGCATCCACCAGTGTAAACTGTTGTACTTTGGAAACAAATGGGCTTGCAGAGAGGCTGCAGATCAGAGCGCGGCCCGGCTTGCTGTTTGTCACACTGACAGCACAGCAGCAGAAGCAGCAGCTCACTTTAACCACAGGCAGATGTCATGGCACTGATACAGTACATCAGTCTGTCTGTTCCAAGTGGAGAGAGGGGTGATGGGGGCTGAGCTGTGGTTTGAGATCTCTAAACAGCTAAATATAAATAGGGGCTCTTCTTCAGGTGGTTGATGGTGGCTAATTTAGAGAAACTGTGAGGCAGAGGAAAAGGAGAGTTGGATGGCCCTGGCAGCGAAAGATGCCTGCCTAACGTTTACATGAATCTGAGAAATGCAGAGCATCCATGTTACTGTATTAATGACACATCAAACAGATGCAGTGTTAAATGAAGGACTTGTATATGCAGACAAAATGATCTAGAAGATTAAATATTTTCCTGCTTTTTACTGTTTGTAGTATAGTTCATTGTATTCTCTTACTTCCTTACACTACAGTCAGTTTTCCTCGCCAGTCACTTCTGAGGAAAACACACTTGTATTGTTGCTAATTTTAAAAGCTTGCCAAATGAATGCTGCCATGCTATTATGAATATAAAATTTTACATTTAAAAGTACTGCACACTTAACTATTTCACTTTGCTGGTGTAAATTGCTTGACTTCTTGAGCCCAATTTAAATACATCTGCAATATTTGCAAGCCATAATAAAGAACCAGGTGTCGTATACACCACCCCCACCCATCAGGGCCCTATGTACTGTATGGCTTTGAGAGGTAAAAAATAAAAGCCTGTTGCATTTTCCAGGTGAGTGTGCTCTCCATTGGAAGTGTCTTCTGCTGCCCTGAATGTCCGCAGTTACTCGATGATTTGTCGAAGCATTTCACAAGAGCTGTGCAGGTCTCTGCCAGGGTCTGCAGGCTAGGTCAGAAAAAAGAGTGGGAATGGCTAAACTGTAGGTAATCTACGTTCTGGGGAGGGTGATGAAGTGAACAGTTAATAAAAACTAATTAGCTTCAGTGGTTCTATGTTCTGTATAGTGTGCTTTCTGATAAGCAAGTGTTGTTAGAACAGATAAGAAAATATATATTTAAGAACAGATAAAAAGAATGTATTTCCTAATTCACAGTTCCGCAGAGCCATCTGGAACCATGAGCCAGTCTGTAGATAAGACTTGTGCTTAGTTTCCAAGGTTTCTTTTTAAAGCAGTTTGTCATAATCTGACACTTAAGTAGTTATCATGTTGAAAGAAAAATGTATTTAAAATATATGCTGAGGCTACTTTGATGTGCAACAGTAATTTTTGTAGATACTGTTCTATGAAGCTCTTTTTCTCCAGGGTTCTTCCCAACTTCATTGTTATGTTACAAATCAGCATATGGCCTAGAGGTCACATCATTTTATCAGCGTTTCTTTGCAACATTTTTATGTGATGTTCTTGAGACATTTTGTGTCGCATCCATGTTTGACAGGAAAATAAATCTAGCAACTGTATAGGATTATAATGGGGTTCTGGAAAGGTTCTGCTTGATAGTATGGATGCTGTGTGATTACACGGTCCCTTTGATCAATGTGTTGGTTTCCTTTATTCACACTTATGGGAACTGTTTGTGTTCAAGTGGGAATTGTGTAGCTCTGGGTTTGACACTGATTTTTCACTTTGCTTTGAAGTGCCAACTGCCTTCTCAAAAGCCTTGATATCCCATTTCAGTAACCAAACATTAATTTGTGTTACCTGGTGAAAACACAGATACAAAGGGCAAATTGCATGTATAACTAAACTTGGAAAAATTTTTTTGAACAATTGCATTATAAATCTTGCTTTACACAGTCTGACTTATGCAGTGTCTTATTTTTTGTGTGTGTGCTTCAAGTGCTTTAGTTTTTGTTTTTTGTTTTTGTTTTTGTTTTTTTTTTTTTAAGATCTGGTTTTTGTCCTGTGTGTAGGTGGACTGAGCAGTGTAAATCATTAGTGGGCACTTTGTACCAGTATATCTGGAGTTGGTATTCTTGCACTGTATATAGTGCATTTTAAACACTGATTTGCTTACCTTATTTTGTGTAAACAATATGTATGTGTGAGCAGGTTTCAGTGAAAATTTGCAAAATATTTGTGAAAAGAGAGTTTGGAAGTAAGATTTGAGGAAACATTATGTTTTCAGGTTGAAAATACCCAAGCATTTTTTATATGAAATCCTGGACTACTGGTAGTTTCCCAGCAGACATGTTTCTGTTACAGCCTTACTATAGCATGACTGGCTTTTTTTGCAGTTGCCATGGCAACAAGGATTTTTGAACTGGAAAGCAGAATACTGTATATGCTTTGAGGGGGTATAAATTTTCTTTATTACAGAAGAAACTTTGATCCATGGAAGCTGGCCAGGCGCCCTGCTGTGCCTCCATCCTTTCCCTACTCTTAATAATCCGTGTTTTGCCTGTAGGATTACATGTAGACGTGAATTCCTATTTGACAAGAATGCGGTGACTAGTTCTAATTTTTGACATAGTATGAGATTGTGGAAAATATGTAAAGCCTTGCTGTAATGATAGAATGAAAAATATGTCATCTTCTAGTTGCAGTCTTGACAAACAGAAGACCATTATATATGCACATAAATTTGTATGTCTATGTATTTGTGAACATTGTATATGTGCATAGAAGGTAATAAGAGTTGAAGTTGCTCAGGATTTGCATTGGATTCTGCTAAAGAATCTCAAAATACTGTACCTGATTGACAAACTAAAATTTGTTAACAGTGCAATAATCTTGTGTGGTTTTGTGTGTGTCTATCCCTCACCTTCTCAGATGAATACTTGGGTGGTATTGGGTGTTTGGAATGTATCCTAAACCAAATAGTTATAGGACGGGCCCTGATAGAGAAACTTTGCTTAAGGCACGGGTCATTTTTGTTAAATGAGGTAGATTTTCTCTCGTCGTTGTTTTCCTTTTTGAGCACTCATTAAAAAAAATAAGCCAATTCAGATTTGTTAGTTCCCTCTACATCCCCCTGGTGTAGATGGGCTTTTTTGTTTGTTTTGTTTGTCTGGTTTTTTTTTAATTCCTTTTTTTTTTTTCTTCTCAACTGGTAAAAAGCAAAATGGGAATGACATAGTTATAGAAGCAAACAATGTGGGTAAGGTAGGCGATTACTGTTTATGTTGTAAAAGCCTCTGATTAGTACAAGTAGGAAAGATATCTTCATGATATCTGAAAGGCAATTTAGAGATGCGTTAAAAACAAATTTTGAAAGTGAAGTCTGCTTCCAGTGGCCTCCTGGTCTTCCTGTGGTTTGGGCTGGTACACATCCGTCTCCCCGTGCCACCGGCGCTGCAGACACATGTAGGGTTATTGTGGAGTCATGGGAATGGAAAACCACCACATTGATCTCTGCAACTGAAGCTACTCATCCAAAGACATGCAGTTCTGGAGGTGTATTGTACAAGATTAGGGCAACTTAGTACTTAGGTAATAACTTCGTAGAGGTACCCATTTGTTAAGAGATTTTTTCGTTACTGGTGTCACCTGTGTATGTCCATAGCTGTGACAAGATAACTTAGATCTACATGAGAGAAACTGAGCTTCACACCCATATCCAGGCATGAGTACTCTGGATGCATTGAAATATGCAACAATATCAGTTTTTTCAAATGAAGAGAGAAGCTCTGAAATGATTAATTTTTGTTACCCTCTGCACCCTCACACATCTCCCAGTGGCCTTTGAGGAGATGGATTGAACATGGTAGGTGCGTGTAGTTTAGGCCTCCGTGTCACCCTTCTCATGAAAAACAACTTTCAGATCAGTTCAGTGCTAATGTTGAATAAAAGCTTATAGCCTGCCACAGAATACTGTATGTGATTTTGGGAATTCAAGAAAGTTGAGCTATGGAAATTGGATTTTTGAACGTGGGTCTGCAAAGATTTAAGGTGACTGGTAGCATGTGGCAGTGTGTTGCATACCCCCTCCTCCCTGCCGCCCGACACAAATTTAACCCATTTGTAAGAGCTTGGAGGTTTATTTTGATATTTGTTTTTTTTTGGCTTTGCTTGTCATACTAGGCAGTGCAGTTTTTCACTGTATAATTTGTCCAGTGCTCCCTGAAAGTGCAAGAGTAAAGGTAGTTGCCAGCTTGAGCTCTATGCTTGAGAAACGTGTAAATTTTAGCAGAAGGGATCCCTTAAATGCAGTTAAAGAGTAAGAAGAGCTGTGAGTTGCAGTGCTAGATATTTTCCATTGTATATGGCAAGGCTGCGGGGCTGGTGATCTGTGTGAAGCTGGATGAATAGGTCAAACAGCCAGCTTCTGCATCGCTGTTGAGACACATTAGGAGGAGTGACAGTGCGATGACATAATTTGACCCCAGATTGTTCTCAGCTATAAATCCTCTGGTTGCAGTCTCCGCTGTTCCTCAGCATGTGCCGTCCGCGTTTAAGGGCTTTTCAGATCATCTCTGTCACCATCTGCTACATAATGGAAACAGAACAATTGGGCTGTTTGTGGAGCCAGCTGATTCCCCAAGTGGAGATGGAGGTTTGCAAAATACATCTTATCTCTCAGAACTTGTTTGTCTGGTTGGTCTCATTGACGTAGTGTGCACTAGTCACTAGGCTGTTGTTATGGATGAAAAGTAAAACGAGGTACTGACTCATTTATGCACGTTTTTCCAGCAGATCCGATACTTCATACTATATGTGTGTTCTCATGCTTGTGTACAAGCAACAATGCATATCCTAATGCCTCTCCAATTAGAAGAAAGGAAACATAGTCCATATGGGAAGCATCTTGTCAGTGTGAATATATTGGTAACGTTGGTCCTGCATGGGCAGTGAGAAGATAAGTAACAGGATCTCTTAACTGCAAGTATTCACTAGGTGTCAGTGCACGATCACACTGAACTGATGTTCTTGCTGCCAAGTTCTTTGATGATTGTGGTACCTCCCTTGTGAATAGGAATTTTAAAGAATTTTAATGTCTAACCTATTTACAAGTGAGGCCTTTTTTAGCTGTATTCCCTGGTACCCTAAGGGAAGTGTTAATACTGACACTGAAAGATAAAAGTGGCTGGTTTGGTTACAAATGCACATTTTTTCACTCATGCATAACACTGTATTGCTACATATTCAGTATGTAGCAGAAATACTGATGTGGTTGTTTGATGTCCTGCCCTTCAGTATTTTCCTTATTGTTGTAAGTGTATCTTTGGTGCCATCTTTGTTTATTCAACCTTTTGTTTGTTCATACCATGTTACTGTCAGACAGAAACTGTCTGATCATCAGACAAAGGCGTATTTCTTCCACTCCTGTGTCCCTCTGGTTACATCATGCAGTGATATTTAAGGACTGCATTGCTCATGATGGGACACAGCTATTTGCTTCTCCAGAGTGTAAGATAAATTCTGGTTGAGCTTGTATAAGAGGTACAGTAGGAAGACTGCAGAGATCAAAGTAGACCATTGTCTAACATACATCCCTCCCTTAAACAGACATATTGAATATAAACACGTATAACAAGTTCAAAATGTATGACAGCTTGAGTGACTTCTGATCACATGAGACTCTGTCTCTGAACAATGAATGAAAGCCTACTCTCCAGCTTCAACTCCTCATTAACCTCACCAGAATTATCTATTCACAGTGATGCAAAAGAGCAGATTCTGTCCCTGTCTTAGCAATTGCTCCTAACTAAGGCTTAGCAGTTTATGTACAATGTTCTTAATTTTTGATTACAACTTTGGGATTCTTCCAGGACCTCTCTTCAGAAATTGATCAATTTAGAAAGAGATCTTTCTGCCTAGTGACAAAATTATTATTTTCCTTTGTTTGATATTTCTTGAGAAATTTATTGAAGGTAATTCCCAGTGCTTGCTTTCTACTGTCCTGCTTTTCATTGCCAGCTGTGATATTCTGTTGGTATGGTTCCTTTGAAGTTTGTGATGCTGCTAAGCATTTTCTTGCAGGCCTACTGCTGCACTGGAGGTGATTAAAAAGGCATTTGCAACTCAGGAAAACAATGTGATGGTTCTCTGCAGCTGCAACTTTTAAAGTAATACATACTGTGTTTTTAGCATAGAAAGTAGAGCTTGTGCCTTTGCAAAGAGAAATTCAGCATCTTTGATTCCACCTATCCTGCATTTCAGTGGAATTTCCACCTTGGTGAAATGGATATACTAGCACAGTAGGATGTCTAAGTTTCTGAGGTTCTTTAGAGTATAGGCAGCTGCATGCACTGAGAATCCAAAGTACTGATCTCTCTTTTGTGGGTGGACTCTTCATGTAATTGGATTTTGTCTTTTACTAACGATAGACATGTACTTGTTTATTGTAGTTAAGAGCTCTTCCTAATAAAGTGAGAGATGTGGTTACTGTTCTGTCCTTAGCGTGTAAGTGTTCAAATCCACACCTGCACCTTCCAGAAATGTACCAAAATTGACAAGATAAAAAATAATTTGGGGAAGGTAGTGCTAAGCAGGGGGTCTGTCTTTTGGGTGGCACTGGGTGGAAAGGGGCAAAACTCTTTTAACTAATATTGGCTCATTCAGTTGTGTGTGTGTGTGTGCATGTCTGGGTTTTCTTGTTCACAAGATTATTTCTGGGAACAGGGACTAGACTCCTGTTCCCACCCGAGTGAGTGTTGTCTTCTAGAACTCTTTCGCAAATCTGTTTGTGAAGACACAGGTGGCTTGTTTGCAGAACACTGTTTTCTTTGATGTGGCTGAAGTTCATATCATTTGGGGTAGAAGTGCATTTTAATTTATCAGCAAAACTAGGCATTGACGGTTTCAACTCCACCGTAGCTACAACAGAGCAAAAATGTAGTAATGATCTTCCTTGTTTTAAGACACATGAGAGATTGGACACCTGCTGAATTTCTCAAAAGACAACTGATCTTTTGTATCATTTCTTTAGTGTTTTTCCCGTCTTTTTTAACAGGTCTGCTGCTTACAAGCTTTATATTTGTTTACTTTTCATTCAGTAGGTTAATTTAATGCTGTACTGGTCATCTGTTAAGATTAAAGATCTTTAATGCTTCTTGCACGTCCAATGGTGAATTTTACTGTAAAGAGGTAATTATAGATTTTAAAAAATCTCATGACATACTAGAAAAAAAATAAATGAAACAGGTGAAAGATAGCTCCCAGAAAGCAATAATGTTGAAAGGCTGGTAAGTACTAGTTGCTTACATGTCCCTATGGATTGGACACAGTTTCCTCCGGTGGTCTCTCTCCCTGTGTGTTCTGGTGAGCTGTGCATTTACAGCACTGGGGCAAAACCAATGAGTACAATCAATAGCAACCATGCACGGCCTTTCTTAAAAGTAACCATAGCATAAAGGAGGAACTCCTTCAAAGATTTCTGGAATTAAATTTTGCACAAGTGTACTTTAAAATGTAGTACTTCTATTGGTAGTAGTGTACATGTGTGTATTTTTTTTTAACCAGAAATTATGAAAAAATACATGTTTTATGCTTGCCTAATGTACTTGAGCACCAGATTCAACTTTGGTCCCTTCTTTGATTGCTGAGTGGCATATGGATGTGCAGAAAATCCAAAATCCGGGGCAGAAAAAGGGTGACTTTAAGATAGTAGTGTGGCCTTGTGAGCTCTAGTAATGTATGTGGACTGATTGTGGGCGATCTCCCAATATTGACTCTTCTTGACTATTAAGCTACTGTGACCAGTATGTGAGGCTGAGGACAGGATAGTTGTAGGGTCATCATGAAGCTGGGATGGGTGCCAGTTGTAGGGAAAAAACTAAGAGGGCTAGGACACTGCATGTGGTTAAAATGAGGATGGTAGCACACAGGGCAAAATTTACCAAACGTATAATTAAGTTGATTTTTAATTTTATTCTTTGAAAAAAGAGAGATGCTCAAAATGCAAATTTGGGGTCACCATCAAATGTTTGGAGGAAATGTATTTTGGTATTATCGCTGTCCTTAATGTTTTTCCACCTTTCTTTTCTGACTTAGATGTTTGCAACTAACTGCAGTGTTGCTGCTTAAGCGTAGAATATTCAGCTCCACGTGTTTATGGTTGTGGACTTTTTATTATGTTCTAGTACTCTCTGCAGTGAAGATTTCTGAAAAAAAATGCTACAGTCTGTGAGAAGAGGAAAAATATTATATTAGTTATTTAACAGACTTCCAAGAATTTTTTAATACATGGATGTGCCCATATAATCTCTCAAGTCAAATTTCAAGCATTTTATTTACATGCAGGTTCCACATATGTAAAAACATATGTGGAAATCAATTACAATGCTTGCTTTTGAATAGAAATTTTGATCCCATGACAGAAATATAGGTATTAACGATTGATGTTCCTTCATCAATAATATCCCTTATTCATAGTCCTAAAAGCTGGGAGGGTGGGAGAGGGAATATAGGTTATTGTTTCTATGTGTATGATCTTTGGTATTTATCACAGTAATTATTAATAAAAGAATTTAAATCTCCAGGCAACCCAGGACGTGTGGAAGTGTTTTGGGGTTTTTTTCCAAGCATCTTTATGCATAATTGCTAGCAAGGTCAGAACTGGCGTGACTCAAAATCATCTTAAAGGTTTCATTGAGTCGGTGCATTAGTGGAGGAAGGTGGAATATAAATAACAGAAGAAACTTGAGAAAGAAAAAGAACCCTTATTAATCTTTCAGGTGTTCAGCTGTGGTGACTAAGTAAGATCGCATAAGGCACCTGTCATAGCAATGAAAAGTGGTATTCCTCCCTGACCTAGCTGTCAGTCTGTGTCTCTCTTCCTTCCAAAAGGGGTAGTACCTCATCTTTTTTCTTACTGTGCTGTGCCAGCATTATGCTCTTCACTGGAACAGATATGGCTGAAAACCAAGAATATTGTGTGTTGTTTTTTTTTTTTTAAACAACTATTAAAAGCTGGGTTTGTAAACTTGTTCAGATTTTCTTCGTTTTGCCTTTCAGTCATGAAATCTAGATTATGGTTCAAAATAAACTTGATTTTAAAGTCTGATGTTTTCAGCTTTAGAAGGCGATTCCTGATTTTTGGAAGAACTTAACCTGACTTCGTAGTTGTCACGTAAATAATTAGAATTGGAAATAATTTCCATGTTAGAAAGCTGCTTTTTAAGATACTCACAGATGAATTAAGGGAAATCTATGTATACTCTTCTGCAGAAGTTCTTTGCTTACTTTTTCTCTTGCGTGTCATATATTATACCACTTTTGATTTCACTGAAGGCAGATGACTGTACTCTTGAATTGGTTGAAGGAATATAAATGGATATTGGTAAGTGGGTGGGAGTCTGAAGAAGTTGCAGTTTATGTAACTTTCATTTCAAAGAGGTGAAAATTAGCCTGCCTTGAATATGTTTCTCAGTTTTGCTCTGAGATTTCTTGCTGTGGGGTGCTGCTTTCATGGAAGTTTCTGGTGTTTTTTTATACAAGATATATAGGGAGAATTTGTTTTGTTTTTACTTGGTTTTGTTTATCAATGAGTAAATTAAAACTTACCTGCTATAAGAGAGGTGCTGCAGGATTGTTTCTTTTGAAACTAATGAAGGATCTTACCCGCTCTGCTTTTGGCCCTTCAGCCACACAGCAAGCAGTGTAGTCTTTTTTTTTTTTTCTTTTTTTTTTTTTTTTCCCCCCTCACCATATTAGAACAGCCTTTACAGCTCCTTAATAGTTAATTCCTCTTAAAGTAACATATATTCAAGTGACAGATCCGTTGACCACTATGGTCACTTGGTAGCATCTTCACATGCCGCCTAGAAAGGGCTAGGTTTGTTACTACTTGAAACAGGAACAGTGTTCAGCACAGCTCCTTCAGAGACGGCAGAGTCTTCTAGGTTCTATTAAAGAGTAAAAATGCATGAATGCTGTGGTAAAGTAATCCTATTCTTCTTTCCTGAAGCAGTTTCGATTTTCAAACTACAGGGTGATGTGCTTTCACTGTGCATCGCCCATAATTATCCAGCTTCTTCTCCAACCTGAACAGTCATCTCTTCAGGCTTCATTAAATGCAGTCAGTAGGGCATTGAAGCCAATATAGCTTGTTGTATGGCTTCTGCATTTTAATACGTTGCTATTTCTGACTGTGGGGTTCTGGTTTGTTCAGAGGCTCATGGAGACTATCGTACGTGTCCTGTTGAATAGCTTCTCACTATTTAAACCTCAGACTACTGGAATCTTATGTGCCTTGAGGGATTTCTAAGGCTAGTACATGATGGATGGCATCTGTTGACCACTTGTGAGAAAGAAATCTCAATTCTCCACTTGTTTTTGGTTATAAATCGTAAGAATTTCCTTGCAATGGCAGCAGCTGCAAATTAGGGAAACCTTGGCTTGGATTTCATAACCAAACATCAGTGGGTTCCAGTTCTTTTGACCATGCAGGATTCTTCCAGGCAGCCACCCCAGATAAGTCATACATAGTTCATTCATCACTTTCTTCTTTCCTCTCTGTCAGGGTTTACTTTGCTTGGAAACCATGCCAGTGTATTTCTTAATGATACTGGATGCTCAGTTGCCCCATGGAATTGGCAGTGGCTGTGAAATTCAGGTAATCATCTTGGTGTCTTGCAAGCTCTTCAAAGATCTTTCCACAGACATGTAGGATGTGGAGAAACAAGGTGTTACAATGTTCCTTTCTGTTCAGGAGATCTAGTAGATCTAATGTGTGGAATGTGACATATCTTCCTTGGATCCTGCTAGCAAAAGGGTGAATAAGATCCTTACTTCTAGACTACATGTGAGAAATTTGTTTTGATGTCCTACTAACAGTCTTTCAGGAGAGTGATTATGCTGTAGGATTTCTGATTTCTTCCAGTATTAATAGGTGAGGTGACAGCTCTTTTGCTCCCAAGCCAGACAGTAGCTGCTGTTTTTCTTAGTCACATGCCTGATCCTGCAGTCAGTAGCCTGTTGAAGAAACTGTTAACCAGTCTCAAATGTCTGCCTGTAGCTTTTTCTAGGGACTAAGCTCCACCTATGTCTTCGTTAAGCAGTATGTTAGAGTTGGTCTCATGCCTGATGGAAGAGATGTACAGTAATTAGTTTCTAATGAAGGACTATGCGATCAACTACCACAAAGTTACATAACCTGAGGACAGCTGCGGGGAGTCACGCACTCTATGAAAGCCTGCGTGGGTTATCAGGAGGAGAGCAAGAGAGATGTTACTTACCATCNTAATTGTGAAATAAAAAACAAAACCAGAAAACTGAATGCTGAATTTAACAAATCAAGGATCTTCTTGAACACTGTTGCAAACAGTTTTTAGTACTGATACAGGTTTAAAGAATTTTAACTCCTCTGTCTTAATTAAGTAAATCCTTCACAATGCTAGGAAGGAAGTTGGACTGGTATGTGCACTAAAGAAGCAAGTATGGACCAGATATGGGACAGAATGAAGGAGCGAGAGAGGAAAAAAAAGCTCATAAAATAGAACAGCTACAGATTTTTATTAAAAAGTAGAGTAAAAAAACATGAGACCTAAAGAGAAAGGTAACTGGACTACTGGTAAAGCCTAACAAGGGAAGGGAGTGGAACAATTATCTCTGCTAAAGGAAGAGACTGAAAGCAGATATGATAGGAAAGATCATGGCTAGTTTTAGCAGTGTATGTTATGAAATAGCAGAGATTTATTTAAAGTTCTAATTATTTACTACACTGTGTGGGTTCATCTTTACAATCAGGGTTGTCTAAAGCATAAACAATAAATGTTTTTTCCAGCATCCCTGAGTGTGGATGTGTGTATGGCTTCATCCTTATAATAAATAACTTGTACTATATGAGTGTCGTTTTGTTTGACTCTAGTGGATCTGTGCAGTGCTTCTGAATTTTGTGTCCAGCATAGCTTATCAGTAACTCTGGAGTGGAAAGTAAAAAATATTGACTGATAAGCCTGGATGTTACAAAGAACTGAGTTGCAAGTGAAACCTGGACTGGGATCCATGAACGGTTTGTAATAAACCAACCAAGTCAGGAGCTGCCTTCAACCCCAAGAGCATGGCTATATAGATGTAGTCAAAGGGCACTGGCAGCCTCGCTGTTTCTGATTTCAAATTACTTTCATTCTTTTAATTCACTCAATCAGTAGCATTCTGTGCTAAGGCAGAGTGGTTTACTGAGATGTGATTTATATATACTTTCTAAATTCTTTCTCAGAAGCTCTTTTAGGAAGGATGTGATCCTGTAGTGTATTATCCTTCCGTGAAGGAGTTGCCAAAAGAAGCTTCATTCTTTGTGGTGTCAGAGGAAATGGAAGCAAATATTTTAGTAGCAACAGTTGTAATCAGGGAAAAGAGAAGTGAAGAAACTCATCGAGAGAATCTGCTTCCTGATGAAGCCTTCCTTTTGTTCAATGTAATAGGTCTGGGGAAAAAAAATAAGATGTATGTTGTAGGAGTGTTAAGTAGAGAAGTTTAAAAAAAGAAAAAAAAAAACCTGAATTAACCAATTGCGTACAANAGTATTAATAGGTGAGGTGACAGCTCTTTTGCTCCCAAGCCAGACAGTAGCTGCTGTTTTTCTTAGTCACATGCCTGATCCTGCAGTCAGTAGCCTGTTGAAGAAACTGTTAACCAGTCTCAAATGTCTGCCTGTAGCTTTTTCTAGGGACTAAGCTCCACCTATGTCTTCGTTAAGCAGTATGTTAGAGTTGGTCTCATGCCTGATGGAAGAGATGTACAGTAATTAGTTTCTAATGAAGGACTATGCGATCAACTACCACAAAGTTACATAACCTGAGGACAGCTGCGGGGAGTCACGCACTCTATGAAAGCCTGCGTGGGTTATCAGGAGAGCAAGAGAGATGTTACTTACCATCAGTTGGAGTTCTGTGAGATAGGTAAATCTACAAGTACCTTTTCCCTTTCTGTTGCCCCTTTTCTTTGTTCCTTTACTTGCAAAGATTTGCATTTCAGAAGAAACTGAAAAGGTACAGATGCTGCTGCCCAGTATCCTGATTGTGGGAGCAGGTGGGAAATCAGCACATTCTGTGTTACGTCGCTGAAAGGAAAAGTGGTCTGAACATGCATGTGAACCCTAGGCAGCTACAGTTCCTGATCAGTTCTCATCCTCATCTNCTGCTAAAGGAAGAGACTGAAAGCAGATATGATAGGAAAGATCATGGCTAGTTTTAGCAGTGTATGTTATGAAATAGCAGAGATTTATTTAAAGTTCTAATTATTTACTACACTGTGTGGGTTCATCTTTACAATCAGGGTTGTCTAAAGCATAAACAATAAATGTTTTTTCCAGCATCCCTGAGTGTGGATGTGTGTATGGCTTCATCCTTATAATAAATAACTTGTACTATATGAGTGTCGTTTTGTTTGACTCTAGTGGATCTGTGCAGTGCTTCTGAATTTTGTGTCCAGCATAGCTTATCAGTAACTCTGGAGTGGAAAGTAAAAAATATTGACTGATAAGCCTGGATGTTACAAAGAACTGAGTTGCAAGTGAAACCTGGACTGGGATCCATGAACGGTTTGTAATAAACCAACCAAGTCAGGAGCTGCCTTCAACCCCAAGAGCATGGCTATATAGATGTAGTCAAAGGGCACTGGCAGCCTCGCTGTTTCTGATTTCAAATTACTTTCATTCTTTTAATTCACTCAATCAGTAGCATTCTGTGCTAAGGCAGAGTGGTTTACTGAGATGTGATTTATATATACTTTCTAAATTCTTTCTCAGAAGCTCTTTTAGGAAGGATGTGATCCTGTAGTGTATTATCCTTCCGTGAAGGAGTTGCCAAAAGAAGCTTCATTCTTTGTGGTGTCAGAGGAAATGGAAGCAAATATTTTAGTAGCAACAGTTGTAATCAGGGAAAAGAGAAGTGAAGAAACTCATCGAGAGAATCTGCTTCCTGATGAAGCCTTCCTTTTGTTCAATGTAATAGGTCTGGGGAAAAAAAATAAGATGTATGTTGTAGGAGTGTTAAGTAGAGAAGTTTAAAAAAAGAAAAAAAAAAAGCTGAATTAACCAATTGCGTACAAGCACACCTGCTAATCACTTGCGTGAGAGGAGGGATTAGGTGCCAACCTGGATTCAAAAAGGACCCAATTTCCCTTTCTCCATCTCTGTATGTATGTAATTAATTAGTCCAACAATAGCACTTTTGAGCTGGAGGGCTGGAAAGCTTTGCTAAGACACTGCAGGCCCTGGCTCTGGGCAGGGTTGTTGAGCTCAGGCACCGTGCTGGGAAGCGGCCTGGGATGGGCAGGGGAGCCAGAACCTGAGGGCGACCCAACGGTATTGAGCGGGTCTGGGCTGGGCATGGCTACCAGCCCCAGTCAGGGGCCTGGGTGTCGGTCTGTGGTGGAGAGGCAGGCCTGTGGTCCCTCTGGGTGAAGGTCATGGGTAAAAGGCTGAATTTAAAAGCAACTTTCTGAAAAGCATGGGCAGATACACAGCTGGGCTGCTGTTCCCGTGCCCTTTGGTGGCCCTTGTGTCCAGGTGGCCAATTCTCCCCCTACCAGGGGTTCATCGTAGGGGATATTTTTCTACCTGGACATAGCGCCAGCATCCAGCACCCTGACATATTAGCAAAAGTGAATTTCACGTATTTAAAATGCATTTATCTAGTCAGTGACTTAATTTTTGGTGTGCAAAGTAGGGCAAATTTCACAAGGGCTGTCTGAGTGTTATGTGCAATTATGGGGAAATGGGCAAATGTAGGTGTCAGATACGGCACAGACACCACTCCGCTGAGGGGGCTTATGTGTGCAACACTGGAAACATCAGCCTACCTTCTAATGTTCTGTAGCAAGGATGTTAGTGTTTTATTTTAGAAATGTAGAGTTGCTTCATTCTGGGACTGTTTTAGGAGTTGGTTTTTTTGTTGTTAATAACCTCCTTTTTTCATAGTAATTTTGCAAGGCATTCTGATACACTTGTTTACACTGCTCTGTGATTCGTTCTGCTAATGGGGCTTCAGGGCTGGAACAGTGTCGCACCTTGCATCTGTATTTCAAAGATTTTTATTAAATCCAGTTATAATACTGTAACTCTCTATTGCCTGTCTGTCTCTCAGCAGTTAGGCAGGTTGAGAGATGAAGCCTTGGTGCTCAACTGCAAATTTCTTTCTGCAGATATGAAAGAAAATAAAGCTGAAGATATCTTCCAGCCAGTTGCTTACAAGGGCAAACCATCTGTTTAGATTTTCCTCAGCATTCTCTGGAGTTTCTTCATACTAAAGAAAATTATATTGATTATCTGAATTTGAAACCTAATAGTTATTTTAGTTTTTTAATGCTAGCAGGAATGAATTTCTGTTTTTCTAGGCATCTAGGAAGAGGTTTTGTGTTAAACTGAGTAATTTGGGCAAAGAGACACCTACTTCTACTTGTTAAGACAGAATCTGAATGTTATGTTTAGGATCTGCTGGTAGTTTGTTATGGTAAGACTGACAGCTAATTTTTTCAGAAGCTAAAACAGCTGTTACTTTATAGTGAAAGTATGCTAATTGGTATAGTCTTGTTGTGGTTAAAGATCAATAATTCAGTGAAGAGGATAGATGCTCTTATTTAGAGAAATTCACAGTTAATTTTATTGGAAAGCCATAGCTGAAGATTGAAATTTGTAAACACAAAGGTATTTGCTGGCTTCTGCTGCGTAACATTTTCCTTTCAAGGGGAAATCCTGGAGTACAAATGCTTTGATGTGGTAGTAAACATTACCTTACCTAAACCTAAAGACTTATTCTTGATTTTGATTTTAACTTTAATGAAATAAATCTGATGTTGTTGTCTTTAGCTAAGCTAATACTGGATTTATATGGACGAATAGAAAATAAAATTTTCCTGATCTCAGAAAAAGTATTTTCAACTATATTTAAGGGTCTACAAGTAGACTTAATAGTATATTTGAGGCACATGAATAAAACATTTTTCACTCAGTCATTTTTTGCATTTTGAATTCTTACTTATGTAGAAAGTTTTGTCTGGACAAAGTTTTCAGAACGTATTGGATTTGGGCTGCTGTATTACAAATACAGTAAAATGAACGCACATGCACCGATAATACAGGTAGAGCTTTTTATAGGCAGAACTTCAAGACAAAATATCTAGTAATTATTCTCTTTGAGTTATTTTATAAATACTGCCTCAAACAGAAAGAAAATCTGTGTAGTAGGGAATTACTGGCATCCATCTCTGAATTATTCTAATTTACATTGAGGTTTCAGATTCTTGCTTTCTATAAAAGCAGAACTGTTATTTTGATAATCTCAGTATTTCTTAAATAGACGGCAGCACTCTTCACTGAAGATCTGGGTAGCCAAGTCAGTCTCAGAGAATGTGTGCAGGCAGTAACTAGGTTCCTACAGCTGTTTGCTTGTTTTTTCTTGTAAACAGGAGCTGAAAGGGAGAATTACTATTCACTAGTGGAGCTGAAGGTTATTAATAGAGACATTTTTTTTCTTGTCTTTAAATATTTTTTTTTCATTACCCTCCAGTACAGAGCATCCTTGCTGATTACTAAGTAGCTAATTAAAGCTGGTTTTAGATGTGCTTTTTTGTTTTGTTTTGTTTTTGCTGTTTTCTCATTTTGCTAGCATGCAGATGGGGGTGGGGAGTGGGAAATAAGGGAGAGAGCATGTTCCAGAGGATGCCAGAATGACTTCAGTTATTGGATGGCTGCTGTCTGATGGATGGAAAAAGGAGGAGTAAGCCTTTCAGCCTGCACTGACGGAAGCTGAAACACAGAAACCCGATTTACAGGTAAGGGAGGAAAAAAATTCGTGTTCTTAATAGCTATTCTTGATCCTTGCCACAACATTTCTTGGATTTAAAAAATGCATGTGCAAGCA
Organism: Thinocorus orbignyianus; assembly: GCA_013400375.1. Taxonomy (NCBI): domain Eukaryota; kingdom Metazoa; phylum Chordata; class Aves; order Ciconiiformes; family Thinocoridae; genus Thinocorus; species Thinocorus orbignyianus. The sequence goes on along the minus strand of VXBW01005696.1, from coordinate 1,556,332 downwards.
TCCTATTGTTTGTTCCTCATTAATGACTTTGAAGCAGCTTTCCAGGTTATTATTTCTCCTGCCTAGCAGGTTTCAACTGATGTGAGATCCATAGACAGTGAAATCTGACAATTTCCTCATGTGAGAGTATAGGCATTGCGTCTTACTGATGCTGAAGTTGTTCAGTGAGCTGTAGGAAAAGAGGTTTCTTGTGTGATGGAAATACTCCCTGTTGAAAATACAGTGTGTGCTACTAGCAGGAAGATAGTGCTGGAAGATCTAAAAATGTTTTCTTTGAGTTTGGATAGGAAAAGGACTTACAAATGAACTGCTTCTAAAACTGTAAGCAAGCATGGCTCATGGGAACAACTCTTACAGGTTTTTTGTGGATTTTTGCATTATTTTTAGGTTTGAAATGAATGTGGTTTGTAATTCAGTCATAAAATTATCTTTATCATAAAGAAAGAGCATGATGCATATAATTAAATTATGTGTACAAGACAGATAAATCTTGTAGTACATACATTAGTTATGTGCCAGATTTAATAAACTGTTGAAATAGGTTGTATGAAACCTGTTCTGCTGATGTCACTTATTATCAGCAATTGGTAGTTCACAGGCACTGGGGATGGCAGGTAACTTGCTCGGTACAAGAAAATAGATTTGTGTATCAAGCTGTATCACTTGAGGATATAGGGCTACAAGGAGAAGTCCTGGCCCTATGGAAAGAATTGAAGATTTTGATATTGACTTCACTGGGGCTAGGATTTCAATGTGTCATCTCTCTATTGATTTACTTCTATGTTTTACATGTAGCAAATAATTGTTATACTACAGGACCCCGTTTTGCTGGTTTGAAGCAGGAATCATTGAAATAAATGAATTGTGGTTCTAAATTGTTGCCAGTGTTTTTTTTTAAAAGCAATCAGACATTCCCATTACTTCACACTCTTGACAGAAATAGCACTGTGGTGGGAATTTGTTTTGGATAAGTATATATTTGGTGTATTTAATCTCTTGAGTATCTACAGCAGCTCCTTTCAGATAATTAAGTAACTTCACTATATATATTTCTAAAGTGACCTTTTTTTCTGGAATTTCTTGAAGTTAATTATAATATATTATTAGGAAATATAAAATCTCTAAGCAATTATTGCTATATATATTTTGTGTAAGAGTTTCCTTTTTGAAATAATATAAAACAGTTGTTAATTCTCGTGAGACTTAGCCATGTCTTTTGAATGCTGTATTCTAAATTAATCCATTGATAGAAAAACTGGTAATATTATTTTGTAAACAAATAGTTTTAATTAGTTCATCTTTATACTGTATTAAAAATATAATAATGGGATTATTTAGTTGTCATGTCCATTTATGTAGCACTGAAATAAAGGAAAAAATTAGAAGCTTGCTGCTTGGCTTGAGAGTATATAATCATAAAATATATTTATGAAGCTAAAATACTGGAATTTAGTTCTATTAAATTTCAGAGATTAAAATCAGTAAATGCATGTATCCCTTTTAGTTGTATTCACTAAGAGTGAATGCCCTTAGAGCAGACCTAAAATTATTAAAAAGTGGTGTTAGCAAAGAAAAACTGGACAAGGTCAGTAAAAATCTTACTGAGTATTAAAGAGAACTGGAAGAAGCTTTGTCCTCTGACCACTTATTTATACACCTTGCCAGCTGCAAACATCTGGAGCTGTGTCTTTATCTCCTAGCTGTTTCTTCAGGGAATGGAGCCTGATACATTTGCTAAGTAAACAATCAATCAAAAAAAAATTTAGTACCTTAGAGCAAATGTCGGCAATTCACAAAAAGTCTTAAGACACTGATGAATTATATCTTTTTTTTTTTTTTAAATGCTGGAATGTGAACAGTAATAAATAATACTGACTGAAAAATAGATGAGTTGCATCCTAACATTTGTTATTTGTAGCAAATGGGTATGTATCTGAAAGCATAGACATAACTGTTAAATTACAATCTCAAATCTGTGTGTTCCAATCACTTCTCTTTTCCGCCTCAAATGAGAAATCTGACTCAAAGCATCTCCAGTAACAGAGAGGAGTTGATGAAAACAGAGATGTGTTTCCACATGTATTTCAATTATTCTGTCTCCTTGGAAACGCTGCTGCTGCAGATGGATTTGGCTTTTGGTGGCTAAAAATATCTACCGCTTAATAATGACAGCATGAAAGATAGCGAATAAAACTACTGTGTTGTCACTAGTTTTAAAGTTCCCTAATGATTCAGATATTCTATGTGAACTACAGATTTGCATTTTCTGACCAGTACTCCCTATCATCTGCTGCCAGCACTCACCAGCTTGGTAGAAATGAGATAAGCTTGGTATTCTTGGTTGCAAACCCTACTGAGAAGGGAGTGTGTACGTGGGAGGTAGGATAGTCAAAGAGTCTGCAAGCTGGTAGAAAGTCAGAAAAAAAGTTCATGGTGGTGCTGCGGTGATGTGTTGTGTAATATTGGAGGATACAGGCTCATTTCCAGTGAAGTCAATGGTAGGAAAAGTATGCTTAAGCCCTGCCTTTCTGAGTTAACAATTTGTAAATAAAAGAATGCATTTTTCTTTTATTTATTGCAGACTCTTTAGTGAAACATTTCCTTATCCGTTGTATATGTAGGTGATATCACACAAACCATTTTAAGTCAAATATTAAATTACCTTAAACAAACAAAAGCCAAGCCCTGAATTACTAAAGAACTTGTTGTAAGCAAGAAATAGCATTACATTACTTAGCATCACTAAGAAATTTTATAGTTTAGAAGATAACTTCTTTTCAATTAATAAGGTGTAGCCACTACTTTTGTTCCTTAAATCCAGTTCTTTTTTATTTATTCCCTTCACGTCACAACTTCTTTTGTTGTTAACTGATATACAGTATATATGAAAAATACCACTTTGAATTTTTGATCTCCGTTTCCATTGGGTGGCTTCATGCTTGTGCCCAGAAAACAGAACAGCTGCCAAACATTTCCTCAGTGCTGCCTGGTGGGCTAAATATACCTTGTTTATTCTTTTATTTTGTTAGCATATATGGGATTTGTTGTAGCAGAGATCAAAATGGCTGATAAATTTTCCATTATTGAATGAGGCATTTTTTCCTGTTCTGCAATGTCTCAAAAGCAACGTTAATATATTACAAAGTATTGTTACAGATACAAATAATTAATCCTCTGCAAATTAATACTAAAATCCATTTTTAGCTGACAATACAAGTGCCAAAGGTAATAAAAAGTAAAAGTTGAACACTTGGTTTTGATTAATTGAAATGAGTAAGAGTAAAGGATCTGGTGTCTTTCATTTTATAAGAGACTATTAACCTATTAATAAGGGAAATAATTAAATGGGTTATAGAAACTTTTCTGTGAGGACAATAAAATTTAATTGTAGCTGGCCTTTTTATTGAAAATAATTTGTTTTGTATTAAGATGAGCAAACCCGGGTTGCTTTACATGTAATTTAAGATTCTGTGGACAAAATAAGTAAATCTAAACATTATTTGATGATGTAAAGGTGTGGTAACTTGCTGGAAGTAGCATCTGTGTATGTTACAGCAGTAGTCAAGTTGTGCCAATTGGACATGGATCCTTTGATTTCTGGATATAGAAGCTGAAGTTCTCATCTGCTGAAAATAGTACTGGGATTTGTTGCACGTTGCCTGTCATTATGTCTAGGTTGTGGAAGATAGTGATGATAACACAGAGAAAGTACTGCTTTTTTGATTTTGGTTTGTTTTTTTTATAACAAGTTGCAAGCAGATGAGCTGAGGTTTCTGCCAGGCTAGGTTTTCCAGCAATTTTCAGCAATATTTGTTCGTACCTGAAGAGAGTTCTGTGCAATACAGCTAGTATCAGACCGCGTATGTGAAAACGGACTGTCTTACCACATTTGTCACTTTCAGAAAACTCCCCCTGGACTACCCATTTTTCTTATTTCTAAAGTCTAAATTCCTAAAACTAGACATTTTTCATCTGGTAACATATAGGCAGTATCATTATTGTCAATAATTATGGCAGGAGCAAGGTATGAAGGATTTGGTCTTTTGTTACCTAAAATCTGCGTGTATACTCCCCTACCTCCCTCAGACACAGGCACACACCCTTCCATACATAAACTATTAAGCTAAAAGAGTTTGCTCCTTTCTTTTCAGATAAAAGAGGAAAACCTAGTTCAGAGTTATTTTTGTAAGTATGTTCCAGTATGGTTTTTTGTGTCACAAACTCTTATTGCATTTCTTCCAGTTCAGATGTTCTGGGTTTGGGGGTGTTGGGGTTTTTATTTTGTGTTTTGTTTTGGTTTTTGGTTTTATTTGGTGGTTGGTTTTGGGGGTTTTTTTTTGGGGGGGGGTGGAGGGGAGAAGGGGAGGTGGGTGTTGAGAAACTCTGTTAAACTCCACAGATTTCAGAGGTGAGAATGGCAAACCCTGTGTCAAGATGCAGAGATGGGGGCAAGAAGGGGAAAGCTGTAGAATTCCTGCTGGCTCTGCTGGCAATGATGAATGAGCAGCCAGGCTGTGCATTAAATAGCATGCAACAGGGAGCTAAGTAGCATTTATTGGGGCTGCAGAGGTGGGAAAGCCCCTTTGGGATATACCAGTCTTGACCATGCTGTACTTTGGCCGGACCATACTAGATACACAAGATACCCTGACGTGTTGTGCAGTTCCTCTGAAGTTCACAAGATTGATATTGGTGAAAGACCAGTGTGGAAGACCAGTACTGAAATAGTGTGCCAGTTAGTATTACTACCTAGGCTAATCTAGGCAAAATTTTTGTTAAAGGCCAGTTATTTCCAGCACTCTGTAGGTTGATGGCATTTCTAATATTCCACAGAGATTTTGGGTGAAGAGATTTTAATTGGTAAAATTTCGTCATCAGAGCTTAAAACCTGGAAGACAACTGGCTAATACCAGGTCTTCAGCAGGGTTACCTGAAGACTCTGAAAAGGACCCAGCTAAAGGTCTTCTAGTTGGTTAGATGGAGGGTAGGCACTGTGAACCTGAGCTTGTGGCCCAGCTGCAGCATGATTTTCTCCCGAATCTCCTGTTTGCCTCTAGGACTCAGTGTTGTTTATGCATTTCAGTCCTGTAGGAACAGTTCTGGCTGCAGCAGTCTAAGAAAATGGATTAAATGAAACACAAATTCAAGCTAACAACTTGTGTGGACAAATCTTGTCTTGACAGGAAAGCCCTCTTGCTAACTGCCTCTGAATTCCCTTCCACCAGGTGTGCTTTCGTTGTTGGAGACCTGAATGCTAAGCTCCTGGATGCCTGGTTGAATTATCACTGCCTCTTACTGATCTCATGCCGATAGAAGACTTAGAAGAACTAGCCTAGAATTTTCTTCTGTTGGCTGAATTACATGAGCATTTCATGTAACTGTTAACATCAGTTGATGTAGCTAGGAATTGAACTCGAGCATCAGGAGGCTGTTTCTTCACTGCTGTTGTGTGCAGGAGTTTTATATTTATATGGTGGAGAGAGTAGTATTTACATGCTTGGTGCACACAGGACGTTGGGAGATGCGTTTGGAGGACTAAGCCAGAGACAGATCTACCATCACTGCATCACTGCTGCGCGTAGAGACAGGAGGTGAGCATGTGCCAACATCCTTTCTGCATTCTAGATTCACTGCCAGTGGAGCTAGTTGGCATGTAAAACAATGTGTAGGCAGTCTAGAAGATAAGTGGATTAGTACTCAAGTGTGAAATCAGGAGTGCTGCAAAGTGGTGGTATAGAAACCCTGCAAAGAGCAGACTTGGCAGGATTTGGCTTGCAATGCCAGAACAGATTCTCCAGGTTGAATTGTGCAGCCTTATCCTGCAGAATTTAAGTAGAGCTATGGATTTAGTGAGACTGAGGCAAACATGCAGAGAAGGACTTTTCCTTGTTTACGTCTGTGTAACTTGACCACTGCTGTAAGCACAGATTTATGAGTAAGATTATACTAATGGTGTATATGTGCCTATGCAGAGCAGTCTCTCAAGTGGAATTAACGTGCTATGTGTTTTTAATTTTTACAGATTATAGTAGTGAAACTATCAGAGCTTACCTCTGGCAACTGGTATGTGTGATTAGAGCTGCCAAATACAGCAAAACATGTATTGCAAACATTAATTTGAATTCTGAACAGCTGTTTGATTCATGTTCATGTACCTCTGTTGTTCACTGTTGGCAAGCATTCATGCAAATGGATTTTTGTCTGCATTAATGTAGTTCTTTACATGAATAGTCATTTTCACAAGCAAATGATATTCTTTGTGAGTGATGTTGTCACTGTAGATGCCTTTGGTTTTGACTATTCCCACCCCTCCCCCCCATTTAAAACTGTCAGTTACACAAAGAGCAAAATAATTAAGTGCAATATGTGGAACCAAGCAAACACCTTGATTAGTTCATGACCATCTCTGCTCCTGACATTTATTCAGCAGGTAAGAGAAATGTCTTTAAAAAAATCAAGCTTTGTTTGCAAGCTAAGAATAAGATCTGAATTCAAAAAGAATATTAATCACAACAAATAATCCAAACATCTCTGCTTGTGAGCATCAATATTCATGATTTAACGGTGAAATTATTTGCCAAGTCTCCCTAGCATGTTATAGTACATGCTGACTGGCCAGTAGGTGGGAGTTGTTTGTGATGAGTACTTTGTAGTAATGTTTTATGTGTAACATCTGTTTTCTGCATCCTCCTGTTCAGTTTGCAGTCATTTGCATAGAAGTGGATTTTTTTGTTCGGAAGCAACAGAGATTTGCTCCTGCAGACTTTGTCTAAATTTTCCGTACCTTCAGCTGATACATTTGAGACAAGACAAAATGCAGTGTGACTCATAGGTCAAATCTTTGTTTGATGCCTGCCCTTTTATTTTTGTTTTCGTTTTCAGATAAGAATTTTTATCCAGGTAGATTTTATCATGATATATGATCAGCTCTCAAGAAGGAGTTAGTACAAAATAAGGTTTCAAAAGTGAATGAAAGAAGCGATTAACCGGATTTGCACCCCCCACCCCAATGTCAATGTATTTTTGGACTTTTTCCCCTTGTTTTTCCTGAGCTTTAGTCAATAACCGATTCCTGTAGAGAAGCTTTGCTCTAAATCACAAGGATATATAATCTGAGGCAGGGTCCTATTTTATTATTTCATATCTGTTTTGTTACGTTTACTGCATATGGTACATAGTTGATGTTTATGTCTTCACAGCTGTGTTCCATACCTGTTCAATTTCTGTATTGCTTAATTTTGCAAAACAGTCATTTATTTGAAGATTTTGATGAGGATGAAAATGTCTTTGGATTTTTGTTCACTTTTTGTGGACTGTGCAAGTATCTTACCAGTTCCGTATTTCCACATTGCAGCTTGGTGTCTGTTTTATTAATCTATTTTAGCACATTTCAAAGCAATAGCTGAAGTGCTTTTACCTCTCCCTATAATGCCTATCCAGTGTGGTCCTGGCACTTTTGTTTTGTGGATTATTTTTTTTGTTTTACCTTTTTTCTGTCCATGGGTGCTGGTGAAACACTGAGGATATGGCAATTTAGGTTTTGTAGAGCCAGTCTGGCAGTGTGTGTTATGGAAAAGAAGCTTCTCCTGAGAGCACAGGTGGTGCACTGTCACCCCACCTCTTCACTCTGTAATTCTAACGCTGCACTTTTGGGGCTTTTCACTGGGATTTGGAGATACCTGCTTTCTAAAGGACTGCTGCAAGGAGACTGTTACCATGGTTTTCTAAAATTTCCAACCTTTTCAGGTACAGGAGAAAAATCAATACACCCAGCCTTTTACATTATTTTACTTTGTAGATTCCAGGTAGTATTGTGACTGTTATAAATATATTCCTCACATTTACATAGGATTTTAGTCTTCCAGTAATAACGTGTTGCCTCTGAACTTTTAAAATATGTGGTGCCTGCCAATTATCTGGCATCCTAGCAAGGCAATGCCTGTTGCCATGGAGCTTTGAGGACTTGTTTTGCCAGTCAGCAAGCCTGCAGCTAGAGAACTGGTTAAATGATCTCTTTGTGGGAGGAGTTTCTGCAGGATGGAGGAAAACTAGGAAAGAAAGGAGGAAAACCGGATGGGGGGTGGGTGTTTAAGAAAGATATATCCTTCTCCCAGCCCACATCTGTCATATGTTTCTGCTGTGGCAAGTTGCCATTTCCTTGAAGAATCTTTATCTACGTCAGGCAATTGTTGTTTGACATCACAACAATGTGTGCCACTGATTTTCCTTACTTTTAATGCTGTTCATTCTGTTTCATTTTGCTTTGCTGTAGATTAAAGCCACATTAGCATGGTAAGGAGTGTGGCAGAGGACGATGTATCACGACGCTGTGTGATGACTTTTTGTTGTGAATGGTACATCAGCACGCCGGAAAGCCTCTAGTGCTGGCTTGTTACTCAGTTGTGTGAATCAGCAGGATGCTGCTCCAAATCAATCTTAGCTACTAGACAGCTATCTAATAATTATGCTGGAAGGTCTGAACTTTTCAAGCCAACTTTCTCCCTTTTTCACCTAAACTGGCAGTTTGATGTCTGACTGTGATGGGTAGCTGTTTTTCAGTTGCTGCCTCTGAAGGCTGGATCTCACTGGTGTCTTACTGAAACAGTCCAAGAATATTGACTTACCACTCTGCATTTCTCTTAGTTTTGTGATGTTGTTTGGTTCCTGTAGCCAGTTGTGGACTTCTGTGCACTGGATTCTATGCGGAAATACACACATTTGCTCATTTTCTTCAGATTATATATACTGCTGTAGCACTTCGGTGTGTTTGATGTTAGTCCCATCCTATATGATGTACTGCCTTGCATGTCATAGGTGACTTGCGTGTTAGCAAAATTGTACCATGGTATAGTTGTATTACCCTTATGATTCCTGTTATCAGATGTGCGGTTTATTTGTGGTTTTACTTTCCATTCATGTATTGAAAATTTGGCTTGTGTGTGTCTTTGGTGCCTTGTCCCCTATACCTGTAAAGTCTTCCATTCAGACGAGGTTGGATTCTGATTTCTTTGTGACTGCATTGTTTTGGTTTGATTCCCCTGAATTTACTGATCAGTAAATTAGTAGTTTTTAATTCTGAAATTACTGATTTGGTTTGTAGCTATGGTGCAGGAAAAATAATCACAGTTCAGTTTGAGTTCTCTGTCCTGGTTCCCTGATTCTGGACTTTTAGAACATTTAGAGATACCACAAACTTCATGGCCTCGTTGTTAGAAGTTCGACTGCTGCTTCTTTTTGTTGGGCTCTGTCTTCCACTGGGATATATCACATCATCAACAGAGAGTGTAAAATAATGCTTTCATAAACAGTATGAGTTGTGTGTACGCTTACCATCTAGTACCTGGAGATGCGGCTCTCACTCAGGTACTGTAGGACACTGATGTAAACAAGGTGTGGGTTAAATGTATCAGAACGTGCCTCGTGCCACTGTGCAGATGTGCCTCTTTCTGAAGAATATTGGCTTATGGAGCAGCAGCTGTTTATACAGATGTTATTCTAAAGGGATCTCCTGCTGGTACATAGCGTGTACAAACAGTTTTAGATACTCTTTAATCTATCTCTGTGATAGCCAAGCTCTTGAGTAATGGAAGTGTCTTCTTTCCCGTGTGGCATTTCCCTGGGGAGACTTGATGGCAGAGAGACTAAAATCAGATCTCAGGCAAGTGGCAATACCTGAATTTTATCGCAACTTCTTGGTCAAAAAACCTTATTGATATTGTTCCTTGAAAAGATGTAGAACAAAAATTGGGTAGCGGTGATACTAAATACACATCTAATGGATAGCTATGTCTTTTTTGTGTGTTGTGGTGATACTTAGGTTCTGCAGTATTTCCATACCTCCTGGCTTTCCTTGATCAGCAAGCTGGGTGTAGAGCTAACCTGTATGCCATTTCCAAGGATCCTGGGAAGCATTTTTTGTGGTTCATTGTATAAATCTTGTTAATGAAATGGCTTTGCTACTACTGGGTCATGACACTTGGTGCAAATGTAGGCTGTGCTAAATGCAAACAAATTAAAACCCCTTTGGTGTGAAAAATATTTGTTCCTGCGAATAGCTGTAAACAGTTCTGGCTGTTGAGACTCTCACTATCTGCAGCGACTTTACTGATGTGCAAGATGTGTGTTAGTCATCCAGTCGCTGTTTGGTATACTTGCAGAAGGCAATGTCTGACAAAAGGGCTTTTGTCTGGAGATCATCTCAGGTTATGAAATTAATTCTTGCTCTCTGACAGTCTGCACACTAGTGATGATTGCTGTTATTAGGTTTCCCTTGCGGTGCACTTATGACTGAGGTTCTTTGGACCTGGAACTTTACAACACCTGTAGCCGCCGTGTCAATGGACTTGAACGTGGATTTGACCTAGGTCTCACTTGTATGATAAACTCTTTGTCAGCCCATTTATCGCTGTCTTCACTGAGATGTTTGAGTGTAAGCATTTTCTTTCTCACACTCCAGCTGCTTCTTTACTCTCTTCTGCAGTCAGGCTATAATCCTGTGGTTTTGATATTGCAGGCTGTTGCCATGGAAATAATGGTGATTTCACAATTTCAGTGCTGTAAGCACTGCAGGAGGCAGTGGAAAAAAGTGGTTGGCAAGAGATTCAGCGAGAACATGGGGGACAAGCCAGAGTTGTTTCTGAACCTGTTTTTTTGGGAGGCTTCTGCCCCTTCTCTACTATTGTGGTTTAAGCATGTGTGTGTGTTTTGTTCTCTTTCATGTTTTTTCGCAAAGGTTATTACAAAATGATACTAAATGCTGCTTTCCTTGCCCTCAGAATAAAAATACAATGCTTTCTTTGCAGCTTATAGTAATTCATTTTTGGACAAAAGGGCAAAGGTTGAGATCTAAGCACGTTCTGTTTTAAGTCCTGTCTTTAGCCAGAAGAAATCCCTTTCAGGAAAACATTTTTTTCATAAATAGTAAAACAAACTGAGAACATCATGACAGGCATATGCTTTACAGCTGTCTGTGTGACTGACAGTATTAAAACCTAATATATTCGTTATTTAATTTTTAGTGTGCTCTGCATACAAACAAGTTTGGTGCTGAAGATCATCTTATGCAGCATCTGTTCTTAGCATTATGTCGTGATCTACACTGAAATCTTTTCTCTAAATTAGGCACATCCATAAAGGTAGAATGAAACTTACTAGAGGAAATCACCTTTGTTATAAAATGAATTGAATTGGCAGCTTAACAAGCTGAAGGCAAGTGGCATTCAGAAGAATGAGAATTTTTGATACTATACGCTTGAAAGCATCAAATAGCAGCCTTTTTTCCCCAGCTATTTACAGCCGTGTTCTACTGATTAGTGCAGTGAGAGAGTAGATATTATCTGTAACTTTTAAATTAAGATCTTAGAATTAATTTTCAGTCTTGAGTAGGATGTAATCAGTAACGATGGTGACAGTAAACTTTAAGATCTTTTTTAATTAAAGATAGAGAAAAAATTGTTTCAGCCTGTTGGATGCATTAAAATGATACAGGAATTGCTTTAAAAATATTTTGGTGGTTTTTGGCTTAGTAGTCCATAAAAGGAGATAAGAAGATCAGCTGGTAAATATGAAAGGGAAACAGAAAGGAGTGTTCGAGATGACTCTGGCTTTGTTTGCCAGTGTTATTAGGAAGCCAAATTCATAAGGATGTATTCCTTCCCTTGATACTTTACTTATGTGAATGGAAATAGTCTGCGTGTGTGCCCAGTATTTGTATTTGGTTTTCACAAAAGCTCTGCAAGAAACTTGTGCGTAAATGACAAAATGAGCCGGAACCGTGTTTGCAGAACCTGTCCTGAAAAGATGCCGAGTATCTCATGCTCTCAAATCTAATTGAGAATGTGGGCATTTGGTAGTAGAGTATTACATAATTCAGTCCCTTAAAATAAATCAAAAGAGAGAACATTTTCTTTCTGAACTATATTTCTTAGTGAAAAGTCATGTAATGTTTCTTGATGCCAAGTAAGATTTTTTTTTTTTTTTGTATAAAGGTGCGTTTCCACTGAATTATGTTGGATTATATATACTTAATACTTGTCCCAAATTTGCTGCATAATCTAAATATTTATATTTTTTATGTGTGAGATTGGCTATAGAATTTTGTCTGTGGTAGAGCACAGGTAGTGTTTGCCTTCTGTCTTAAGAAGAAAAGACTGCCTGTAAGAAAGTCAATAAGGATATAAATATACTGATGAGTATTTTTGACTCCTTCCTGGCGATGTTGTTTAAAACTCTTGGTAAGGAGCTACTTAGCTACAGATAGTGGTATCTGATTGATATATGAACTCCTTCATGATAAATGACTTTGAAGACCTGTACAGCAGGCAGGTGTTTCAGTGCCTCATTGCCTCTGTCCCCATTACAGGTGCATGTGACAGCATTGCAGTGATGAGCGGGATTTTAAAGAGGAAGTTTGAAGAAGTCGATGGCACCTCACCTTGTTCCTGTGTGTGGGAATCAGATGATGACATTTCTAGCAGTGAAAGTGCTGACAGTGGAAGTAATGTCCGTCCATCCACTTCCAATCATTTTGCTCGTAAGTACTAAAGTGGTGTGTAAGGCACAATACTTGTTTTTATACAGGCTAAGAAAGGTTCATCTTACTTGGAAGACATACAGTGTAAACTATCTGCTTTCATTTTGAAGTATTTTTTCTGTTTTGTTACATTTAAATGTTGACACTGTAAGGAAGTACTTCTTTTTTGAAAAAGAACTATTTCCTCTAGTAGTTGTTTATGTAAAAATTTGTATGCCAGAGTGACTTTCAGAGGAAACTCCACTTTTATACTGTATCATATATAGATTGTGTGAAATGTTTTGAGTATATAGGAGGCCATCTTCCTTCAGTCCTTTTCTTCCACTTATTTTAGCAGTGGATAGAGGAAGAAATGTATAATACTGCCTGAGAAGATGCTAGATTTGCTCTTGTCTCCATGAGATGCTTGAGGAACAGAAATCCTTTTCTTGTTCCCGCTCAACTAGCTGAACACCTTACAGCATATTTTTCTTTTGACTTCTCAGGTTGAGATTACCAGTTACTAAATTCAGATAATTTGTGGAATCTACATAAAGCCTCTTATCTGTAATAAATAATGTATATAAATGAGTAGTAATAAGTGATTTGGACTTTATTTGACAATCTGTATGCAGTGGTTAGGAGGGTGTCTCCATTTTATTTATTTGAATTGTCTTTTTGAAAAAGCTAGGCTAGAGCTATTTGTGAATTACAACTGGCAATAAGGTTAGTGTAGTTCCTTATCTGAAAAGGAAAAACGCTCCACTGGGTAAAGGATGCTTCTGTACCAGTTCTCTTTGAGTGGACTCTTCAAAAGCACACTCTGCACTTGGATGCTAAGCTGAGGGTGGTGAAGGGGTTGTACTCTACCTAGAGTGGACACCACAGGAGTCTGTCCTGAAGCCTGTCTGGTTTAACATCTTTGTTGATCACCTGAAGGAAGCAACAGAGTGACTTGCATCAAGTTTGAAGACAATCATATTGTGGGGAATAGTTGATATCCTAAAGGGAAAAGCTACCATTCAGACGAACTAAGCAGACTGGAGGGATGGGCTGACAGGAGACATAAAATTTGACAAACAGAAGTGCAGAGTTGTGTGCCTGGGAAGGAAGATCCTCTTGCAGTGATACAGGCTGGAGAGCAACTCTCCAGAAAAGGTGCTGGGGATCTTGGCAGACAGGCAGCAAGGTGAACGTGAGTGAGCAGTGTGCCCTGGCAGACAAGGACAACAGCCTCCTGGGCTGCATGAACAGAAGCCGAGTGAGGGAAGTGACTGTCCCCCTCAGCTCAGCACCTTAGCACTCGTTAGCCCTTACCTAGAACATTGCTGTCCAGATTTGGCCCCCTCAGTACAAGAAAGACATTGATAAAGTGGAGCAAGTTCAGCAGAGGTCACCAAGATGATGAAAGGGCTGGAGCATTCACCCTGTGAGGAGTGACTGAGCGACCTGACCTTGTTCAGCCTGGAGAAGGGAAAGGCTTTTGGGGGAGTTGGTAGAAATAACCATGTAGTACCTATGAGGAACTTATGCAAAATGTAGGCAGGCTCTTCCCGGTGGTCTGTGATGAGAGAGCAAGAGAAAGTGGATGTAGATTGAAACAAGAGGTGTTCTGACTGAACGAAAGGAGAAACTTTTCACCACGAGGGCAGCCAAGGACACCAACATGTTGCCCAGAGAAGTTGTGTAGTTTCTGTCCTTGCAGGTTCTCAAGGCTAAAGCTGTAAGCAGCCTGGTCTGATACCGTAGCTGACCTTGCTTTAGCAAGAGGTTGGACTAAAGACCTGCTGAAGTTATTTGCAACCTGAATTATTTTGTGGTTTTATGGCTTGTGTGCATCGGAGATTGAGTGAGAGAATGAAGTAGTTTCAGTGAAGTAGAACTGCTTGTTCTTGTTCCAGAACTGAGTTCATTGGTAAGCAGAGAGTGGCAGCACCAAGCATGTGTCCAGAAGCAATTTGTACAGTGCTGGGAAACCTTGACAAGGCTACTTTTGGACCTGTTCTGATAAGTCTGTAGGAAACTGTGTTTTGCTTCATCAAAGTACTAGCTCAGGTCTCTGCTAGCTCTGGGATCTATTTGCCACATTTTACTGCCAAATGTGTGTACATCCCGTGTTATGATTTGATATTCTCAGTTTTGTTGCCCCACCTCTGTTAGTGCAAATGGCAGCCAGTACTGAGTAGTTTTGAAAATCCCAGATTTTTTTTTGTAGGCTTCTTGCTGAATTTAGAGTTCTAGTGGGAAGAACAAAGACTGTGATGATTTGAGAGTCAGGTAGGTGAGAGCTGTCCTCTCCCCCTCCCCAGCTCATTACCCCGCTTTGATTGTGTTTGAGTCTCTTGCTGTTGGCTCTTCAACTTGAACTCTCCAAATTTAGCAATGGGATTTTCAGCCTGGAATTTCTTCCACTTGACAGTCTGCCAGTGCTTTTGTCTACTGAATAGGCTTCAGGACATGATGCAGATACGATTATTTTGCTTAGCTTTCATTTGGTTTCCATTTTTACATGTTTTTTGGTTTGGGGATTTTATTTGTTGTTTTGTGTTTTTTTTTTACTTTCATTGTTTCTTTCTTGACAAAGCCACAGCTCATGTTTCTGTAGGCAGTGGCAGTACTTTTCTAGTACAGCGGTCTGGGTAAGTACTTTGTAAGATTTTTGTGGGGAAATAAAACCCCAAAACATCCCTGACTGCTTCAACAGCAGACTTCCTAAATCACAGAGTAAATAAACAAATTTAGCTGGCTTGGTAAAGCAGAAATAAAAGACAAGATTGATTTTAAGGAGCTTGGCTCTCCATAGTTGAACCTCATATAATTTAGCAGCCTCAAAATAGAAGCCACATCTTGTTTTTACAGTGGTGATTATACAGGGTGGTGAAAAATCAGACCTGTAGCCCAAAGAAACATAGTATTTAATGTAAATTAGCTGAGGAACTTGTTGCTATTTCCCGTTTGCTATGTCAAAGAAAATTTGGCAATTCCTGTATAAGTTTTATTTTCCTAATTGTACTTTCGTCTGTGGTTTTTTGGAAGTATGCGTCTGTATTTTTGTGGGGAGAATGGGTTTGTTGCGATGTTTACTGCACTAGTTTACGATTTACTACAGGTTTTTCAGAGGATCTGGAATTGTGTATATTGTATCAGGACTCATTTCATTTCAATGAGTTACTGGTAGTTGTGGTTTTCAGACTCCTGTCCTCTGTTTTTATTTTCTATTAATTGTCAACTTTTCATTTGCAAAACCCAAATGTAAAATCTATGAACAGCCCCAAATCCCTAGATGTAAAATGAAAGTCCATGAGAATATTGGAATATTTGCAAATAAAGATTATTTGTGCATGCAAGTTTTGGGATTGGGTTGCATCATGTTTGAATATAGGGCAAAACATGAAAACATGCTTTTCTGTTGCAGACAACTCTGTCTTCACTAGCATATGTTATACACATAACAGCAAGCTTTTAGAATATGTAAGATGTTTGCTCTGGCCTCATCTGAGAGCAGTGTCACATTCTTTCCTCCTCAGCCCTCTTTTATGCAGTAATGTGTTTATTTCATACAAATGTTCCCTGAAGTCTGGGCTCCTACTGTGTGCCCACGGCTACTCCGCTGTTCAGAAAAATCTAAAAGATTAATATAAATTCTTCTTGCTCTTGTTTATCAACACATGTGCAGATTCATTGGCTTCTCCAGGGGGCTGCTGAGACACAGAACAGCAATCTAAAAAATCCTCTATTATGCCATGAGCTCTGGTGATCCCTGTCAGTACACAGTGATCCTTTGTGATAGTGGAATATAATATTATAACAGTATTTTATGAGCTGCGTGTACATTAAGACTGCTGGTAATAATTAATATTCAAAAATTTACATTAATCGTTATATGTATTTTATAGCATGTTTTATTAAAAAAATAAATGTTGCACATATCCAAATCAGTTAAATGATTACAGAAGCATTATATTGCTTTCATTTCCTCAGTGGCATCCATGGAAATGAACGTACCTTTTTCAGTAAATAAAGATAAAGGCCTGTGGGTATTTGTACACATGTGCTTATATTTAAAGCCTGAGAAAAACATAACTATATATATGTGTATATATATGTAATTTGAAAAAGCATATATGTGTATTTGTGTACATATGTATGTACAAGTGCAGTAAATGTGGTAATGGCATACAGAAGTTTTTAATGCTATTTTAAATGTAAAGCTTGTGACAGAATGCCACAGAACAGAAGACAGGAGTGAGAAGCTACAGGGTTTTATAGGCGTTGATGAGGTTCCCAGTCACGGTAACTAAAGAAATGCATTTGTCTGTCTCCTTCTCAGGGTTAGGGGTTTGTGTGAATCAGGCACTTGCCTTCTGGTTAGAAGCCTGTATGATATATGCAGGAAAAAAAAATAATTTATGCTGTTCTTCTTAAGGAGAGGTGATTTGTGCTTGTTTCTTTGTTCCTTGAAGAACGTTTACTCTTTCCATCATGGATTGCTTGCTGATCATTTTACTGCAATCAGCATTTCACTTTGTTTTAAACTAGAAGTTTTTTCTATACTCACATTAGGGAAGCTGACAGGTGAATTTGTGCTGGCCCAAATTTTATCTCAGGTTATCAGAACTGGAAAGCTTCTCTAATTTATGTCAGTTGACTCTGTGGATTTCTGAAGTGTGTTACAGACCAACTATGCTCACTCCTGCCATTAAGTATAGTTCTTAAGCAAGGTGTTGAGGACGGGCTGTCAGTTCAGCAAGTCTGGAAACTGTTAGGTGCAATCATTGTAAAGCAGCATTTCATATTTTAAAAAATTTTTGGAAAGCATAGGAAACACCAGTACCTGTTTGATTTAGACTATGTGTACTTACTTATCCGAAATAATAAATTAAAGCTATAGAATAAAAATTATGTCCTAAGGAAGCTAGCTGAAAACCAAAAATGTCACTTAAATTTCTCCATGAAACTTGATTTGAGGCTTCTGAAATTCTTTTATTTTTTTTTTTTAAGATCCGAATACATTCATGCTGCTGCTTTTCACATTATCAATGGTTAAGCTACTCAGTTTGCTCACCTGCAGTGAGACCAGCCCAACAGTGTTCCTGTGTATGACGATTATTTTCTTTTCAGTAAGATGGTCTCTGCAGATGGTTGCAGTAGGCCTGTCCTGTGAGTTACTAAATACGAAATGTTGGGTGGTTCCAGTAAAAAGACAGGAAAAACACCAGTATGTGGAGTTGATGTGTGCTTTGGCTCTGTGAGGTGGGAGAGTGAAGGCTCTTGCAGCCTTTGTTGGTCAAGAGTTGAGTTTTACTTCACTGAGTTTTATGTCATGGGAAAAGAACCTAAAATAATGTTTGGCATAGAGCTGGACCACCTTGGGTTGGGGCAAAGGCCTGCAGATTATAATTCTTACATTATAATGAATACTGTTACTTTCCAGATTCTGACTAGATTATTAAAAACAATTACTATAAGATTCTTTGTTAGATTTGGGGAACTGCTTGACTCCTTCGTTAAAATCATGGAAGCATTTCCAGCATGAAAACCTGAGCCAGCAGACATTTTCCATTATCCTGTTATGTCATGACTGACTTCAGTTTTTACAGTTTCTATAGCAACGATGATTTTTGATTGGTAAAGAATGAAGTGCTAAAAGAATTTTTTTGGACTGTACAGTATTTTTCTATCGAAGGAGTAGAGTGAAAACATCAAGGTGCTTTTTGCTAATCAGTATTGTAATTGAATTGCTTCTTGAATGTGGATACCTGTTTGTAACAGACTACACATACACTAGTTTTTCAGATAGAACAGATGAGAAAATAGCTCTATTACAGTTGCCAAATAACTTTCTGGAAAATTAATGATTTAAACTTAGAATTTAAAACAGTCTTATTTTTCAAATCATGTAGATTCTTACATTCCCATGTTAACCCTTAAAGAAATGTACTTACCAAGACATGGCTCAAAGCAACACACCAGGTTGTTTTCTGAGATTCTCTGGCAATTTTTGCAAGTCATCAGTAAAATGATATTTGGGAACAAATAATGGAATTTCATCAGGCAGGAGTCAGGAAAAAAAGAGAGAGGAACAAGAGTGTGACTTGCTGGATTACAAGAGAACAGAGAGAGGGGTCAGAATGCACAGGTAAACAGTGGTTACTGGGGAAATACAGAGTGGAGCTCACAGGAAGCTGGTCAGGGTGGGAAGATGGCTTGTTGACTATGTTGTATATGAAAGACAAGAGAGAAGGAGCTTCCGTGAGACAAGAAAAGCTTGACAATCAAGAGGGTGTTTTTCAGTAAGAGCAAGAAAGCAGCGGTAACAGATTTTACTTGGTAAATATGCCAGTTTGCAGAAAGGGTACAGATTGGCTGGCTCATAACTGGGAAAAGAGGGAGGGCTAATAAACAGAATGAGAATGAGCCAGCTTATCAAGATCAAAGAAATTTAATGCTCCAGCAGTTTGCAAATCCTTAGTCAGTGAAAGTGACTCATCCTTTTTCACTACATTGATGTGTGTGGAACATATTTCAGAAACACATTAGGCAATTACTGGGAAATGTTGATTGGGATTCTGTAGCTCTTCCAGATTGCTTCTGCATTTATTAGTTAGAGAAAAGCACCTTGCACTAACAATCTATGTATAAATCCTGGTCTGTATTCAGCAGTGTGTACTGTCAGTGGGTCTGGAACCATCTTGTGCAGGCAAAGCTGGGATCCCTAGTTCAGTATGATGTTAACACGGTGTATGAAATGATATTTGCTGATCAGCCGTTGTCTGTGAGATTTACTAAAAATTAAATACGATGGTTGGATTTTTTCCTTGATTTGTGATGCAGAATACAAATTAGATTCACAATTGGAATAGTATACTACATTGAGTCTTAGCCATTAGTTTTAGACTTTTTATAGCAGTTGATGTCTCTGGATGCTATTACAATATGCAAAATAATTTTAATAACTTTACAGTCTAAGTTATAAACCTAGAATGTGATGTTTCTTTTTTTTCTCCTCGCTGACACACATGCAGTTTTAGGAATACAGAATCACAATGGCTGTGTCTTCCTTCATAAAGAGTAATGTACTTAAGCCCATGGTCTTTAATATCCTTACAGAAGTTCTTTTCAGCTATCTTCTAGCTTGAACTAGCCTTACCCAGCATCCTTTTCCAGAGAAACCATAAGGCTGGGATGTAGACTGGCTTCATTGTAGTGAAGACTTGCTGCACAGTCTTTCGCAAATAATACTAGAATTTAAAAATGTCTTTCAAAGGGTAAAAACCTTAGATGTATTGGGTACTAAAAGTAGCCGTCCTGCTCTTCAGACGTGAAGAAGCTTTATGACAACATCTGGATACCAGTGAAAGCTGTGGGTGGCCTGCTAGCATTACGTTAGCTTCTGTAAAGAAATCATTGGTGAATCAAATCACAAAGGAGGGGGAAATGGATTTTTGTGTTAGCAGTTTATAACTTCTAATAGCTTCATTTTTTGTCTGAAAATTTTTTTTTATGCTTGCTTTCTCAAAACTGCTCTGTCCTAACACCAGCTTTTATTACTAGTGAAAGTCCCACTGGCCCTTTGGCAGTGTCCTGGTTCCCAACAGGGACGGGGTCCATTCTCCCCCGGCTCTATCCGGCACAGCTCCCCCACACCATGTGCACCAGGCCCAGGGGGCAGCAGGGAGCTGGCCAGGAAGGGACAGGGCCACAACCGGAAATAGGCATGGTGACGTCACGGCGTAGGCGTATATGTGGGCGGGCGGCACCAGGGTGCGGGTCGGCGGCGTCAGTGGTGGTCGGGTAGGGTTGGTGAGGGTTGCGGTCGGTATCGTGCTGGGGATTGTGTCCTCCATCGTGTTACTGTTTCCCTGCAATACCTGTTGTTCTGATAAAGTTTTTTATCTCAACCCACGAGTCTGCCTTTTCCTTCCCATCCTCTCCCCGCCGCTGGGGGGCGTCAGAGCCAACCGGCTGCCACATGGTGCTTTTGTTGCCGCCGAGGCCAGACCACGACAGGCAGCTTTCTTTGAATTTGCTTTGCGTGTTCTTACAAAGCAGATGAAGCTTCAGAAAGACTCTTAAAAGGTCCTGTCTTATCTAGTGCCATGTTTTGTTTCATACGTTTAGTACATATATTGAATTTTATACTGGTTTATAGCTTTTACTACCAGTCTTTAAAGATGTCTTTAAAGACGTTTTGAAATGTAAAGCCAAGTTAGAATTAGCACTTTTAACAAACTGTATTGTCTTATTGTCCATTACTGTAAACTTTATAATTAATCTTGGCATGTACCATTCTCAGTACGTGAGCCATTGGGTGGTGGTTTCTCCTTGCTGAATGCTGCTCTGCTGTTCTCTGCTCACACAGACATCACTGGCTTCCCAGCAGTCTTGCTGTGGTGGTTCATCTATCAGTGGTTTTGAGCTTGCAAGAGTTTAAAGCAAGTGAGGAAACGTGATTTTTCATTGGTGCTATTAAACTCTATTGATTATCATTCTTCTTTTCACTAAATATCATAGAATCGTAGGATCATTATGTTGGAAGAGAAGTTGTTGGTGCTTTGATTGTGTGTGTGAATGCCAATGTTACCAATGTCTTTCTAGCATTAATAGCATTAAGGTGTGTGGGTAGCCTCCAGACCTCAAAGCTTATATTTCAGAGTCTTCAACAACAACAAAAAACCCCCAAAACCAAACCAACCAAACAAACAAAAAAAACCAAACCAAAAAATCAAAACCACAAAACCAACCAAGCAAAAAACCCCCAAACCCCAACCAAAAAAGATAGGTAGTTGATTTAGCCTGAACTCACATAATAGGGAAATGACTGTTCTAAAGGGGAAAACCAGTTAGCAGTTGTCAGGGACGTTGGCTTGTCCTGTTATTTCCTGGTTCACTATCAAAGCCTATTAGAGTCTTTTTGTAATGTGGAGTCTTTTGTATTTTAATGAATTCAACATCAGCTGTGTATGCCCCAGAGTAGTAGTGGTGAGAAAGGGATTTTCACCATCAGACTGACTGAAGACTATGCCACTTCCTCCCAGGCGAGGCTTTAACTGTTAGTATCTGAGGCTTCAGTCTCGTTACATGAGTGTGTTTCGCTGTGTACTTGTGTGCAGAATAACAGTGTGCCAACCCATTAACTCCCACTTGCAAGGAATAAACTGAATACACAGCACAGAACTCGCTGTGTGCTTATCAAAGGCAGCTTAACCTGCAAGTACTTTCTGAAACTCCTATATTACTGATGTTTAGTGGGTTGCTCTCTATTAATATAAATATTTTTCTTATTTGCGACTTCTTGTAAAGTTGATTGTCTCCATTGTGGAGACACCAGGCTTGTGATGCAGACGAAGAGTAGATTTTTAGTACTGAAAATTAGTTTTTGTATGTTTCCAGCTGGTCAGCTGAGTAGTTTATCTACACCAGGATATTAGGGGATACTTTTGAAAATGTTAAAACAGGAGTTATGTTAGGAAGTAAAGTAATAGCAACTCTAAGCAGTTATGTAGCTCTTTCTTATTTTAACTGAGGCATGGCTGTATTGGTACATCACCTACTAGCAAAGAGAGGAGCCATAGGCAGTGGTCATCTGAAGAGCTGTAGTTCAGCAGTGGTTACTATGGAAACCGTACGTGACCTACATTTTGCCAAAAAGTGATTAAGTTTCTGTGTTGTTGTTTTTTTTTTTTTTTTTTTCTAAATGAAGCACACCTATTGATTCCACCTACTGTTTCTCATCTTTTACACATTGTTTTAATCCAGTAGTATTCTTAGTTTTGAATGATTAGTGTGGAATGGATGCAAAAATCTTGGAGCAGAGATACCATTTCATTGTTACACAACTATTTAAAATTAGTAGAAAGTGTCACCCTTGCTGTCATGTCTAATTGTATGTTCTTAAGAAGAAGGTAGCACAATTTAATTAATTATAGTGTGCATAATAATAATAATAATAATAATAATGTATTATTTATACAGCTACCAGCGTATGGTCTGTAATAGTTTGCAGCTGAATGATAAAGTCACAAGAATGAGCCTATTTGACTAACATTACAGGTCAGTAGGCTGCTGTAGGAATAAAGTTATTCAAACTATTAGACTTTGAGTAAGCATCAAAAGTGCTTCTGGCTTCAGTAAATTCAGCTTGTTGCTGCCTTTAAGGAAGTGAGAATTTTCTCAAAAATTGAGAATGTACTGAAGACACTCTTAGAGAAAAGAGCAGCCAGAAGAGAGGAACAATGTGTGACATTAGAAATAAAGCTTCAGTTGGTATTTTAAAGAATAATAATACACAATGAGATTAACATAGAAGGGAAGTGTTGGGCTAGATCATGTACCTAATGAAGTCGTTAAATATTATGATTTGTCTAGAACTTTGGCTTCCAAATTTTCAAAATGGATTTTCTTGTCTGGATTTTCAAAATACTTTGTTAGAATAGATTTTCAGAGAAAGGATTTACATTTGCTTCTTTTTATTTGGGTGGCTTTCTTGGTATTTAGATAAAAACCA
This sequence comes from Thinocorus orbignyianus, assembly GCA_013400375.1. NCBI lineage: Eukaryota > Metazoa > Chordata > Aves > Ciconiiformes > Thinocoridae > Thinocorus > Thinocorus orbignyianus. The sequence continues at coordinate 1,533,314 of VXBW01005696.1, read as the reverse complement.
TGTTCTATTTTGAACTCTTTATTGCACTTTGTAATGTGAAGGAATACTTATTTTTACAGAAATTAAGGACAAAGAAAAGCTAAAATATAGACTTGTTTGGGACCAAATATATTTTCCCTCATTACCTTATGGATCATCTGCTAATTATTGAACCCTCGCTCAGCCATCAGTATCTATTGTGACATTTGGTGGGATTACTGGAGGCTGAGGTGGGGCTATACAGATCCATAATTGCGTATATTTACAATTCCCCCTTGCTGTTCATGTGTACAAGATCATATGCATCCTGCAGCTGATGCTCAGCCACCTCCTGATTTCTTCTATATTTCCCACTTTGTCTTCTCTGCATCTTCTGTAACCCTATTTATGTCTCTGAAGTTCATACAGCCTGCTCATTTTGACGTAGCTGCGTGGCATGCTGCGCTCCATCACTTCAGTCATGTTACTAGATTAGCTACCAGCTCATTTGTTTGCATACCTCAAAAAACTAACAAACAAACTTTTGGTTTTGTTTGTTATGTTCTTCTTTGCTCCAGGAAGCTCGGGTTCTATGCACTGTGTTCATCTGCCTGCACTGTGATAAGCAAACAGCAGGAGTGGTATTGGCAAGAAATATTAATTACTTGTGTGAAACAGCCAGTACTGAATAGTTTTGGGAATTGATCTAGTTTGCCTTTATGATGCTGACTGTAATTATCACCTAAGCTTCCTATATCATGATCAAAAATGTTGTTTTCCCAAATTATTTTGATCCTAAAAAATCTTAAGTGTGCCTTAAATAGCAATAGCAAGCATTGCACTGCTGATGCTCAAGATAATAGCAAAGTCAATGTGTAGGAGTTGTACGCCCAGAGAGTGATGGCCTGTGCTGACAGAGGATATGAAAATTGCCAGAGGTCGAACTGGAGTCTGTACCAAAGCTTTTTCCTTATTGCATTGTTATGAACTAACTGTGAGCACAAAATATCTTCCAGGCACATTTGAAGTGTCTGGCTCCTGCTTCTGGCCATGAGCCTGTCTCCAGCTGTGCTCAATCTTCAGTGCCACAGAAGAAGGTGAAAAATGATCAAACTGTAGAAACCAGATTTTACATTAAAAAGTGTTGAAATGCGTATTCCTTTCTGATCCTCTGTAAGTTGAGCTGAAATACTGAATCAAGATAAGATCCTGATGCTATTTTAAAATGGGATCACAAGTGTTAAGGCCAGAATGCAAAGTGCCACAAATCTGTAATGGAAAAGCCAGAACTGTTACTGGCTTGTGCCACCAGTCACTTCCCCTGTTTGTGCCACAGCCACATCCCCAAATGTGCAGTATGAATCAAATGTTTTTTTTCCAAAAAACATATCCAAAAATGGCTTTTAGAAAGATATCAAACCTAGCTTTAAGGACTTCAACAGATGGCAAGTCTGTCACCTGCCTTGGTAAGCAGGATTAATGTTTAATTGTCCTTGCTGTTACTGAATTTTGTTCTGTTCAGTGAAATAGAGGGAGGTTTTCAGACTCCCTGTTGTGTCAAAGCAGAAGTAGCTCATGTGTACCAGAAACCAAATCTGCATACTGGCTCTGTGCTCAAAGGTTGTCTGATCATTTATAGTAAAAAGTCAGATCCCTCTTCTGAAATATAAAATATTTCATAAGTTAGTCAATAATTGTTTGTCATAACTAAATATTTTGGTAAAATAACTTCTGTGGCTTACTCATACATGACTCACATGCTGTTATGTCTTTTTTCCCCCCCTAATATGGTAATTAGTTTTATTGCAAGCAGACTGAATTTTCTGTTTATTCTGTGAGAGTTCAAAAAGCATCACTAATACTTTGAGAGAAAGTCTAAAAGTTTGTTGATGTAATTTTACAAGTAATCAGATACGAATTTCATTTTTTAAAGGACAGATTAAGGAAATGTCTACAGACTGAAAACATGATTTCGGAGGTCTAAAAATCTCCTGAGAGAAACTGGCGTTCTTTGAGATCACAAGGTCAGCAGTACAGCAGCAGTTATTCACGTACATATATCTACACAATTATACAGGTCCAGTTTCAATTTTGTACCATTTTGTGGTACAAAACACAATGTTATATTTTACATCCCTGCAGAGATTTTATTAGCAGTTTTGGAACAACATTAGTAATAAGTTCCAATTTCCAACTACAACCTTATGTTTAAAAATGCTTAAAATTTGTGCTAAAAGCTATTGAATTAGTATACATCAGCAGCATCCAATGTAATTAGATTTATACAAGAAAAATGATCCTCACTTGTTGCCTGTGTTTTTAAATTAATGAATTACTGCATATTTGCCTCTTTCTTCACTTGCTTGCAAAAGTATAAGCTGCCTAATATTCTGGAAAAGGAAACACAAAGTTATCTGAAGAGGTGTTTTCAAAGCTTGTATTTTAATTTGTCACACCATGACGTGACGTATGTTTTCCAAAGACTGGAAATGATAGGTATGATTTATTCAGCCGCAAAGACCTAGCCGACACGTCTCAAGTACTAAATGTGTTCAGAGAACTGTGTGTAATCAGTATAATATTTTAATATCATCACAAAGTAATTTAAAGTGCTTGATAAATAGCAAGAAAATTATGATAGCAACTTCTCTTGGATAACGTGTTTATAATTTTTTTGTAAGCTTTGCTTGGATACTGGAAAATGTGTCTAAGTTATCTTTTAGGTGTTTGTTATTTTTAAATGAAAAATCAGAAAGCACGAGTGTAGCTAACTCTTTCCCTGAAGGGTCTGTTTGGATTATGGGTTAACGATGATACGATCACAGACCTTAAACCTGGCTTTTCATGAATGGCTCTGGGTCTAAGGTAGTGATGTGCTGCTTGTGGACAGCGTCATGTGGACGCTGTAGGGCGATAGTCCATGACCACAGAGTTATTGATTTCCTTTTTGTTTTTACCTTGTTGAATGTCTTTACAGCCTGACTCAAATGAACTTTTTATATGACTTCTTTTTACCTTATCTGGATTATCCTTATCACACATTACTGAAGGCCGTTGGCAGTGGATTCTCTATCAGTAACTTAAGCCTCGTGTTGTGTTTGATTTTCATTGTCTGATGAGTTTCTGCAGTGGAGAATGCACACCACTTAATGAAGTTTCACTTGGCCAAAGTTTCCTCATCTTTAGTGCATAAGTGAAGATGAATTAATTTGAATTTTTGCGTTGTGTTCATTTAAGAAGGAATAACACGTTTAGTATTGAAATATTTTTCTTTTGCTATACTGAAGTGATGTGAAGTGTGTTCCTCTTACTTGTGTAGTTAGCCTGCAGTGAGGTGGAACTATAACGCAAAGAAAAAAAACAAGCCTGGAAATCAGCACTGCTGACTGAGGAGGTGCTCCTTTACCTTAGATTGGTAAATGCTGCAGGAAAACTTCCCATGTGATCCTTGGTGTTAACTGTTGTTCCACTGCTGGGTGCAATTAAAAGCATGATTTAGAAAGGCAATAGACCAATATTCTTTTAGTGACTGCATCAGAGAAGGGGTTGTGGGGAATTTTCAAATACTGAGTTATTTACAGTGAGGCGACCTGAATAGCTCACTGTTAGTTCCGTTGTGGTGGGTGAGCACATCGCCATCGCCGAGCTCTAGGCAGATAGGATATATATATAAAATTTTGGGAAAATCTTTAGAAGTATGTTATGTTTGGGTTGCAGTATAATAACTTCAGCTGATTTTGAATTATTTTATATAAATAAATCTGGCAACATAAGGCTTAATTATACAGTCATTGAAAAACTTTTGAAAATGAGGCCTAGAATCTACATGACAGTGCTGTTATGTGTAAGTTTCTTTTCAGGGTTCTGGTGATTTTTATTTTTTTTTCCCTTTTCTTTTTTTTTTTTTTTTTTCTCCTCCTGCTCCCCTGTGACTTCATTAACACTTAATGGGTTTTAGGGATCAGAGGAGACTTGGCCAGGACTCACTAGCAATAACAAATTTGTAAAGCAATTAATAGATGTGCAAGCATATAGAATACTTTACATCATTGCTCCAGAGCATAACTCTGGTGATCACTGAAACAAATGCACTAAGTTCTGTTCTGTCAACAAACTGTAACGTGATTTTATATTAAAATTCATATTGATTCAAATACTTAGTTATTTATGTAAAAGGCAAAATGTATTGGGATTTCTTAAAAGTACATGATTTAGGAATCTAACCCTAATTTTTAATGGAACGAAGGCTTATCATTCAGTTGTGTACTTTTATCATACTTCTGTAAAGTAACATTGTGTCATGTTGTTCAGTCTTTTCTTGGTAAGAGTACTACTTCAGAGCTTAAAGATACTGTACAGGAACCAGTGTCTAACATAACCTCAGTTTACTAAGATAATACTTGCCCCAATCTTGCTTTTCATATTTTAGCATTTATTGTTTTTTTGAAAATGGAAATAAGAAAAAAAAAAAAAAAATCCTGCGAAGCAACCTAGACCAAATGGAAACAGTGCAATTATTTGTGAAATGCAGTTACATGTGCTAGGTAGGACCCACGCTACCATTTTCCATGGAAAAGCTGTATCACAGAGTCAGTGAGTTGAACTTTTGGAGTCACTTGCGAAACATTTGCAAAGAAAGATTGTTGTCTGCTTTTGTACAGATAATATCCAGGAGAGCCTGTCACTCACTGCCAAAGCTGTGAATAAAGAAAAGGATCTTCAGCAGTTCCCACAGAGGAGTCATTGATCCTCGAGCAGCCCAAACTCCCAGTCTTCCTGTCCACTAGTAACGCTCAGCCACTGGCTGTAGGAGTTTGTGTTCTCATTCATCGCCGTGGATAAGCATTTAGATGACTAGACAGCTTTCTTCCTCCTATTTTTCTAATTCTCACAACAATGCATGTAAGAGGAGAGCATGTGATTCTTGGCTCACTGTGCGATTTGATATGAATCTGAGACTTGTTAATAATGGCCTTTTTAATAAAGAAAATTCTTCATTTATTTCAGTATGAAAACATGTGTCAGAGTTCTGGAATTAATTTCTTAGGTGCCTAAACGTTACTGAACTTGCAAAACTTGATACAATTGTACCTAAAATTTTGGGTCATCATCAGATGCTGGAAGACAGTTACTACCTACTACTAATTCCTGGTTATATCTACTATTGTAGTGCTGCAGTGTGAAGCCAGGCTTTTGTTGTATTGTTCTGAGATGTGGAGGAAGGATAAGAGTCCCTATCCCCTCCCCGTTTTTCCCTCTGGTAATTGGAATTAGGTTTCTGGATTATGTAAGAGGTCAGCTGAATTTGGTTTCCTTTCTCAGACATTATTTAGCAAGTAACAGAAATAACCTATCTAAAACGTGAGACAATAGCATAAAACATGATAAAGTAAGTTTTCGGGGGGGTTTGGATGTTTTTTCTCCTTGCCTGTCTTTTTGTGAAGGGTAATTTTGTTCTATGTACTTCTTAAATGGCAGGTTAACTGCTGTAGGTAATTCACAGGGGAAATAAGACTCCAAAGCAAGACCAAGCAAGAAAATTAATAATTTAACCTCAGATAGGTGGAATCTGCACAAAATTACAATGGAAAGTTTTTGCAAAGGCTTTTGTGTTAATCGGTTAAGTTTAAAGTAGTTATCTGCATTTGTTTCTTGACAGTCTGCAATCTGGCAGTTCAAGCATCTTGTCACTTCTGTGCCTTCTTCCTTAGGCAGTAATTTATCTTTTTCACACTTTGTGAGCACCCCCTCTACACTCCCCTTCCCATACAGTGTCACAATAATTTCTACTTAATTTCAACCTGTGGATCAGCCCTCCTCAAAGGGGAAAAAAACCCAAAACCCCAAACAGCAAACAAACCCTAAACCAAAAACCAAAGCAAAACTCATCTACAACTCTTGAAATGACTCTCCGTTTACAAGGTCTGAATGGTGATGGGGATGAAAAATATGTATTTCAAATCTCCATCCACTCTTTTAAATGGGGGTAGGGATTGGAGAGGCAGTATAAATCATTAATCTAATTGTGCTGGAAGAGCTGCCCAGATATAGCAACTGTGAAATCTGTAGTGGAAACCTGATTAAGTTGTTTTTTTATCACTGCATCATCTAACTTAGCTCTATGTGCTGTATTTGCATCCAGTGGCTACTATAGATATTTTAGCTGGTGAGGATAAACCCTAGTGAGAGTTACTGCTCAAATGCAGTAAACACACCCTCTTCAGTGATGCTGGCTTGGTCCTAGGATGTGTACTCACTTAGCATAGGGGAGATGTGAGACATGCAGAGATTTACCAAAGGCCACACATTTCTGAAGGGGATGATCCCCGCTATCACAAATGTAACAATTTTCTCATGCCAGGATCTGTAAAACTGCAGGGCAACTGACCAAAGGATACTTCAGGAGCAAATAGCATAGTCTTATTTTTAAAAAGGACGTAATTTAATTTTAAGTGATGGTGCCTGCATTTTGATGCATAGCATAATAAAGCCTGAACCTTTTGGCTGAGATCAGCCTAACTACTAGTGTCTTCTTTTAGGAGTAGCTAGGTAAAGCAGTAAAGAAAAATTCTTCTATTCCCTTAAACATTTTCCAGTGGTTCATTACAAGAGTTTTTAATCAGAAATCATAATATATGGGAGCTTGGAAAATGTATGTGACTATAAATTCCCTCATAGCACTTTCCTTCCTCCAAGTTAGAAATACGGAATAAAAAGATAAAGGCATGTGTCCCATGTTCCAACTCAGAGAAAAACTACTGCAAAATTTCTCTCGTAGTTCTAGGGACTTGTATCATAAGTTGTGGAGATGTCATTTCCTTTCTGAGATTCTTGATCAGATAAGAGTATTGGCTAAAAAAAATTATTTACTAGAGATTGCAAAACCCAGTATTTGGAGATCAAAATTAATTTATATATTTTGTATTTCATTTTATGTAAGCCATAAACATGCATGAGTTGTCCATTTCAGGACTGGGGACCAGCTTAAAAATCCTAAGTAATTCCACTGGAGAAGGTGTGTATCATGTAAAGAGTAAGCACTTCCATAGTATCTCTACTCTTTTGTGTATGAAGATGCAGATTTTGTTGATAACATGATGTAGTGTTTGAAATGAGAAAGGGGCTTCAGAGACTGGTATTCTAGGCTCTAGAGTTTCCTCCCTCTGGGAATTTGAAGAATTCATTAAATAAATCTGGTCAAGGGGGATTAAAGCCCTCTTTTAGCAAGGTGCTTAAGTTATATCCATAAGAATAACTATGCTGGGACCACTGTTTTTTAATATCTCTTCTCACACAAATGGGGCCTTAAAAATCCAACCATCTAAAATTACAGCAGAATGATTGGTTAAAGATACTGATGAACAATTTCAAAACATATCATTCTCACTTAAATATTAACAATCTATTTTTCCCTACCTCTGTTTCTTCATCATCCTCCCTATTATCATTTTGATTGTTTGAAAAGCATAATAATACAGTGGTCCACATTAGTGCTTAAGTAAATCCTGGACACATTCTTGTTATTTCTAATCCAACAGCTTCTTTATTTTCTTTATTATCGTCTAATGAGGTCAGAAAGGTCAAAAGAAACTAGCAAGAAAGGTCAGAATGGCTTATGCATGTGTCCTCTTCTGTAGGCTGATATTCAGCATGCCGGGAGTGGGTCAGGCTATACTGTTTGGGTTGTGCAGCGAAGTAATGACATGACCAATTTGAGAAGTAGACTTCATTATCCTTTCCCACAGAATGTATTTCCACGACTAGAGCAATTAGTAGGGATTATCTTTGAGAAGAGAAATAAATAGCTTTTAACTGCTTTGTGTGTACTAGAATAATGCTAGATGGTTTAAATTTTTTCTGTCTGAAGAATTTTTCTTTTTGTAAATGCAAGTGGCAGGATATCTCCCAGTATCAGAGGAAACAGTGCTTTCCCATTCACTTACCGCTGTTATTTACAAATGTAAAGTTCCTATCAGGCTTAAATTTTCAGACTTGCAGCTATAATTTTCCTTTTTTAAAAAAAAAAACAAAACAACAACTTTGTTATTGACAATAGTGCAAAATAACTCCTGATTGATTTTCTTCCTCTTATTATTCTAATTTGTTCAATGAGACAGATCTTCTGTAACTGGTAGCTTTGAAGCATACCTTTTAATCACTGGAGAGCACAATTGTGGGATAAGTAACAGTAAGATGTTGTTTGAAAATTTGTTTTAATTTTTAATATGGAGAAGGTAAGCATGGAATAGTTAAGCAGCTTGAGGTCTCACAAAATTACTTATTAAAAATGACATTCAGGGTTTTAACTGTTTATGGAAACTCATTTCAGGTCTCTGTGGCTCATCTGATGCTAGCAGTTAGGTTCTCCATTTTACAATCCAGAGAAATGTTTCGAAATGTAGTAATTAGTTAAAATATTAATAACACCTGTATAGTGAGAATAACAGTTTTGTTTGCTACATGCTAACTGTTTGGCGGTTTCTTTATAATATCTCTCTAATAAGGATGTCTCTTATTTGTTGCTTGTTTTTGTTCCTCCTGTTGAATTGTACACAATCAGGCTGTGGCTTGAGGTTTTGCATTGGTTACCTGCTGTTTAATAAAAATTCCCCTACATTGTATTTGACAATTAATGTATATGTGAACCTCTGAATTTTTAGCTTTGTTTTCTGAAGATACAGCTTTGGCTATTGGGTGTTGGAGGTAGAAGATTCCAGTGCTCTTACCACTGGCAGAGTCACCTTGTTTGTGTGCTTGGATTGAACAAAAGACTGGATGTGTGGGCAGGCAAGAATTTTCACTCCAGTTTTGGTTCAGACTAGATTTGACTCAGCTGCCAGACTGTTGTATTTCAGGTTTTGGCTTTCTCTACCAACATCTGTAGTAGCCAGAGGTCAGTGGTGTATTTTCACCAATTCACTGATTTTGTGCAGCCAAGTGATACCTTTTATATCAAATGCTTTCAGCTCAGTGCATGTTACACTTTGTGAATTTTGCCTCTGAGTTTGCTGGAGGGTTTGGATGCAAGGGAACTGATTTTTATTACTTTTTTAACAGATGGAATTATGTTTGTAGCAAATGTTGGCAGTCAGTGTCAGAGTATGGTACTTCTGATACTCTCATTCATTTACTTTACTCTGTCATTCAGTTACTTTAGGGCCCATGTGCCTTATTTTTCTGCATATACACATTAGATAAAAATGTATACCCTAGACTCAATATAAACATTTGACCTGATCTTCCACAACTCATCTTTAAGAGTTTACTGTGTTTCATCTTCTGAAATGTTGGCTTGCCTCTGCTTTTTTCCCCCACTGTTGGTTCTTCCAATCCTCCAATTGCTACTCAGTTTTGAAAAGGCTCTTTGTTGGTTTTTTTTTTCCCCCCCATCCTACTACTTTATATACAGTTACATTTTTAGTGGCCTGTTTGTTTCAGCCTGTACTTTTTTTTTCTGGCTAATCTTTAAAAAAAAAAAAAGGAAAATTCATTTATGATACCTACGCTAACAATAGACATATCCCTCTCAGGTAAGATTATTTTCCAGTGAGCAGTTTGTCTTTCCTCCAGGATCATTAACTGAACTCAGCTGTGTGAAGCAAACAAATCTTATGCGAACTTTGTAGCATTTTTCATCTGAAATAGCACAAAATCCTGGCCTCCACAATTGCTTCCATAGTGTGTTCTCATATCTACCTAATGCTCCTTCAAACTTTGTCCTGCTGATACATCTCTTCATATCCCCTTTAGCATCACACTTTTTTACTGCTGAAAAATTATATTCTCTGCCTCTTGAAATAGGGGCAAGTTCTTGTTGGTCTTTTCCTCTCCACTTACCTGTCAGGGTTCATTAATATTGGTAACTTCTAAAATTTTTTATTCCTGTGCTGTTTCTAATGTTTTGGAGCAGTCCCTGCAAATATATTTCATTGTTTTTTGTAATCCTTTTGTAAAACTCACTTTCATCATTATGTGCATAAAATTTTCAGTTGGCATGTAAAAATAGCTGTTACAATATAACATTTTTCTCTGTAGTCCTAGTTCTTTGAATCCACCTTTGTTTCCTGCTTGACATTTAAGATATTTAGCTTCTAAAGCTGTGTATCAGAGAGCCTTTTAAGGCTGTATGTCAGGCTATCTATATCTTTTAAGGCTGTTAATGCTGTCATTATTGTGGTATGATAATCTGAGGATAACCACCTGGCAAGGTTTGTGGGGAAATTAGTATTTTTTAATTAGATTAACTTCTACATTTAGAAAAATAGGCAGGCTTTTGTGTGTGTGACCCCCATCTCATGTCCTCAAAGGGTTCAGGTTTCCTATTCATCTCAGCTGGTCTACTTAAAAGATAATGCATTTCTCTGCAGACTCTGCCTGTGTCATTGCTTGACACTGAGCGTCAGGACAAGGCTAGCAATTGTTGATCTGGGACTGTTCCAGTATGATTATGAATGTAATTTTTTTAAGAGCTATTTGCAACTGCGGGAAAAGAATGAGATCAGCACAGAGTACGAACCAGTTTGCTGGTTTAAGTATCTTACAAGCTAAATATGAAAACTTTTCAGCAATCCTCACGGTACTGGGGACAATAATAAGAAAACTGCAGGACACACAATGCACAGTTGCGAGCTGATTGCCATTGTAAGCAGTATGTGTTTTCTGCATGTAAATGGGACCACTCCTGTCTCTCAATCCAAAACATCCAGAGCAGTGAGAATGTCTTTTGCTCTGGAAAATTAGAACAGTTGGCCCTGGAAAATATTTATACTTCATGAAATCTTAAATGTCTGAAGTCTGCACTTACAACCTTGTATCCTGGAGACTTACACAACCACTGCTGACGGCAGACTTAGGGCAGGAGGAGACCAGTCCCAGGCAGGCAGCTATAGCAATGGTAGGCTCACTGAAATCCACCCACCCCAGGAGATGGAATGAGACAGCCATGGGCCTTGCTCTTCAGTCACAAAACTGGTGAGTTTCTCTATGAGTTTGGAGCTGTTATCTGGTAAAAGTCTGTTAACAGCAAATGACAGCAGGTGCTGACAGCTTGCACCTTCGCTGTAACCTGGAAGGTCAAAACAGACACATCGACTGCGTTCATTCTAAGTATCTGGCAAGCCTGGTATTATCTCCCCATATTATAGCAGAAATAAATACGGTTCTCATGTTCCTGAAAAGAAAAATACTATATCAGAGACAATATTATCCTCGGTGCCTAAAGATGCGGGGTCAAGGGGATAAATCTGGTTGCGAAACCGCATTCGTTGCAAGGATGCCAAAAATCCCACTGAGGTAGAAATCACTTCTTTTCTGCAACATGGGAAACTGACTGTCAGATGATGCATCTTCCCGTCAGGTGATATCAGCGATCCCTGCAGTCCAAGTGTTGTCTGTGCCATAAATTGGTGAACCTTATTCAAAGTATTTGAATACAGTCCTGGTTGGAAGTCTTACATTCTTTTCCAATGAGTAGATAAATAAAAATAAGTAACACAACATAAGAGGCTGAAAAAATTGCAATCTTTAGGGACTGTAGCCTGACGTACTTAACCCGTGGCTGTTGCATTCAGTCAGGGGATAGGTGTATCTACTTCATACTGTGAACAAAAATCTAACTGGAATATTAAGTCCTGCAGCTGGTAGGTATCAAGCAGTTTGATTAAAAAAAAAAAAAGCCAAACAAACCCAACCACGAGGGTTTCTGAAACAGTGAAATCCTGAAAGATATTTGGGCTATAAAAATGCTCTAATAAAAGTCTTTATTTAGTCCTGATGCCTTTTAGGTAGAACTCATAAATAAAGCATTATTGCTTCTAGAAGATTAAGGGGTGTTCCTCTAAGAAGGTGACACAGCTGAGAGCTCAGGTGAAGTGCCTCTGCACCAGTGCATGCAGCAAGGGCTACAAACAGGAGGAGCTGGCAGTCAGGGTGCTGCTAGGAAGCTGTCACCTAGTTGTCATTACTGAAACTTGGCAGGATGAATCCCATGGCTGAAGTATGGCTATTGATGGCTACAGGCTGTACAGACTTGAAAGGCAAGGCATGAGAAACTTTGGGGTAGCCGTGTATGTTAGGGATTGTGTAGAGCATAATGATGGTGATGATAGGGTTGAGTGTTTATGGGTAAGAACTGGGGGAGGCCAACAAGGCAGATACCAACGTCTGTTACAGACTACCCAACCAGCATGAAGAGGCAGACGAAATGTTCTATAAGCAGCTGAGAGAAGTCTCACCATCACAAGCCTTTGTTCTTGTGGGGGACTTCAACTTACCAGATGTCTGCTGTAAATACCATACAGGTTGGAGAGCTGTCTGTAAGAAAAGGACCTGGAGGCATTGGTTGAGCCAGCAGTATGCCTAAGTGGTGGCTAAGAAGGCTGAAAGCATACTGGCCTGTATCAGAAATTGTGTGGCCCTCAGGACTAGGGAAATGATTGTCCCCCTGTATTCAGTACTGGTGAGACCCCACCTCAAGTACTGTGTGCAGTTTTGGGCCCTTTACCACTACAAAGACATTGAGGTGCTGGAGGTGTGTCTAAAGAAGGGCAAGGAAGCTCGTGAGGGGTCTGGAGCACAAGTCTTACGAGGAGCAGCTTAGGGAACTGTGATTATTCAGCCTGTAGTAAAGGACTCTCAGGGGACCTTATCACTCTGACAAGTGATAGGACAAGAGAAAATGGCCTCAAGTTGCACCAGGGAAGGCTTAGGCTGAATATTGGGAAAAATTTTTACACTGGAAGGGTTATCAAGCATTGGAAGTAGCTGAGTGGCCATCCCTGGAGTCATTTAGAAGACATGTAGACATGGTGCTGAGGGACATGGCTTAGTGGGGGCTTTGGCAATATTAGGTTAACTGTTGGACTCAATGATCTTAAAGGTCTTTTTCAACCTTACGATTCTGTGATTCTACAAAAGAACTTCCAAACTTGAGCATGTTGCAAAAATGTTGATCCTTGCACAGCTTCAGGGCGTGTGACTACTACAGTTATCCTTTGTCCCTTCAGCATTTTAGACCAAAAACATAGTGTGTCTTTTAACACCAGTTGAAAACCATGTAATCAAATTATAAATCAACTGTCCCTTTTGATCATTGAAGTAATGAATTTATACCATTGCATCCTAGAATTGTCCACTGATGTGCCAATATGAATGTGATTATTTAAAAATTGCCAACAGATCTTCTTCCTATATGAAAGAAATGGCAGTCAGTATTCCTTAAAAAGCATATTTCTGTATTGAAGTGGCTTAGTTTCTGAAGCTTTAGAACATTAGAAGGACATAGTAAATAGTTTTCTGCAAGAATATAGTGGTTCATGTTTTAACTTGATGAAGATCTTTTATATATGCTGTGGAATTTATTTTGGATGGCAAAATATGTGATGGGAATTTTCATTTAATTTCTTTAATGCTGATTGCAGGGGAAATGAAGTCATTACTGTATTTTTAGGGTTTGAAGAGGGGAGTCTTCTTCAAAATACTTTTACTTTCTTAATGTAGTCTGTTGTGGAACATATGGGGGGAAAATGTGTTCTGTTGTGCTGGCAGAAAAGACTCAACATAAGCAATAGAATTCCCCTTGCTGTGCTGACGTTATCAAGTGATGTTGGTATACAAAGGAAGAAGTAAAAAAAAATTATTTTCAAGCTCTGCTTAATACACATAAGGGAAAGAAATCAATACTGGCCAAATGGAAATGGACAGACTTATTAAAGGAGAATCAGTTTCTAGGGTTTAGAGGGTATTTGAAACAGTGGGAAGTTACCATACAACATAAAATTCAGTGTCCTCTGAAGCTTTAAATGACCTGTCTAAGGTGGTATGTGGGATCTACAAAGGTGGGAAGAAGTGTTGCAGTAAATTCACTTCATGTGGAATGAGGTCCTAAACTTGATGTTTAGTAATGGAAGGCAGCCACCTTATTTTAGAATTTAGCTATCATCTTGTCTCTAAGTTTATAAGTCCACTATATCATTTATTCTCAGTAGTGCATTGAGTATGTGTTGTGTTGTAAGTTGGGATGCTTCATAAACCGCAAACTGCTATAAAATGTAAAAAAATGTTTGCATTGCTGCTTAGATCTGTCTATGTGTCTCTTACTTTTCTCTCTCTCTGCTTGAATTAAAACACCTGTGTTTATGGTAGACAGTAACAAATTCAAAGATTGTAACAATGAAAGATTCATCTTCTAGTTGAAGATAAAAACGACAGAGCTTGTCTGCTCCACTATGGAAATTGTTAAAGGAAGGAACAACGCAATGTTGCTAATTTAGCAGCAGCGGTGCTTTAGAAAGTTCTGCTGATGACAAATCCAGTTAGGAAAGGTAGTTTGCTTGCTCCTGACAGGATTTTACTCCCATTTCAACTGTGTTGACTCAGGAAGCTTATTTTTTGGTTTACTCTGGTATAGGGGGGGTTGGGGGGGTAGGGGGGCTAGGAGAACCAAATAGTTGGAGATAAAGGGAAAACAGTAGCTATTATGTTTGCTTCAAATATCCCTTAATTTTATTTACTTTTAAACTTTTTGCTGATCAACAACCAGGTGAAATTTCTAAGTTGGAAAATGATACTATGAGGAAAGGTGTGCGCAGTAACCAAGGAAGAGAAAAGGGATAGAGAGAACAGCAGTTAATTAAAAACAAAAAAATGTCTTTGTTTCTTCTGATTATGTCTTGTAATTTCTAACCACATCAAACATAACTCTGTGTGGTTCTGAATTACTCCCTGGTATGGATCATGTTTCTGTGTCTGAGCTGTCATGGAAACTGGCTGAAGCAAAACTGGTTTATGAAGCACTTACAAGACAGCACAGGCAATCTCTCTTCAAGTATCTGCCACCTTCTAAGCCTTTATTTCTTTTCTTTTTTTCTTCTTTTTTTTTTCTTTTCTTTTTTTCTTAGCAAGATAATAAGCAGTTTGCTCTTTAAAATAGAATTTTGTTTTATTTGGGAAACTCCATGCTCTGCTGGTGTTTTGGGCTATATCAAGCATTACAGCAGCACAAAATTAATTACTTTTATTATTCACATCATCTAATGCAACAGCAGTCAAGAGATTCTTTTGCTGCTTGGCTGTACACCTCTCAGTACATTAATTTGCCTGCCAAAGTTAATATGTTCTTTGATTTTGGTGGTTAACAAACAGCACTGAGAAAGGTTGTGAAAGAAGAAACAAACTCTGCGTGTTTACTACAGAGGACTATTATTGTTTGTGTACAGTAGCTCTTCTCGGGTGTAGTACCATTGTCATGGTTCAATCCCAGCCAGCAACAAGGACCATGTAGCTGCTCACTCACTCCCTGCAGTGGGATGGGGAAGAAATTGGAAGACTGAAAGTGAGGGAAAAACTCACGGGTTGAGATAAAGGCAGTTTAATAGGTAAAGCAAAACAAGGAATTCATTCACTGCTTCCTATCGCAGGCAGCTCTTCAGCCATTTCCAGGAAAGCACGGCTCCATCGCACATAATGGTTACTTGGGGAGACAAACACCATCCCTCTGAAGGTTCCTCCTCTTTCTTTCTTCTTTCCTCATCCTTATATGCTGAGCATGACATCACACGGCATGGAATATTCCTTTGGTCAGTTGGGATCAGCTGTCTCATCCGTGTCTCCTCCCAACTTTTTGTGTACCCCGAGCTTCTTGTTGGTGGTATGAGGAGTGAAAAAGCCCTTGACTGCTTAGAAACAGTAAAACCCAAAATCATTAGTGAGCTATCAACACCATTTTTGGTTTGTGTTTGTTTTGTTTTGGTTTTTTGTTGTTGTTTCTTAAATTCTGTGCAAGATATGTATTTCGGTACTGTGTAAAAGCACACAAGTTTAAATGCATGTAGGGTAGAATAAACTAGGCTTTACATAATTATTTTTTACTAATGATGGAGATGATTCAGAGTCCAAATTTCCTTAGCAGTTTCCTTTTGCCATAGCTTCTGTGGAATGGGAAAGCATAAGAATGTTCCTGTGAGTTGATTTTCCCACCATGCAGATGTGGGATCTGACGGTTTACCCTTATTTACAATTTGTTAGTGGGTTCTTGGTTCTGTTTTCATTTGGATTTACAAGGAACCTATTACAGAAGAGAGATCCCTTGCTTACCTTGACTCCCATGGGATGCCTTGAGTAGAAGATACTACCTACGCATTTGCATATAATTCTCCCACTGTTGTTTCAAAGAGAGGTGAATTTGGATTCTTCTGACGGAGCCCTGTCTGCTACAGAAGGGGTAGGAGAAAGTATTGCCTCATTGGAGCTATGGAGTAACTGGGGAGATGTGGGTTCTGGCTACTGTGAAACCCTTGGGTGATCTTTAACATCTTTTATGGTACCAAAAAGGCAGTTCCTCAATAGTATGTTTGGGCAGAAATTCAACAACATGGCTTTCAAAAAGACTTCCTTCTATTTAGTAAACCTGCAGGAAGAGAGTATGGGATGGAACATAATTTAGCTACCTAAAAATGTTAAATTAGAATTAGGAAATCCCAAATTCCGCTATGGTGGATTGAAGCTTCCTCCCTGCCCCCTCCTTGAAGAACTGGTTAACTGAGGCTCCCTTGGTACAGCATGATGCTTGCTGCTATTGTCTCCTGCAGAAGCAGCACTTTCCTGCTTACTGTTTTAACTGTATCATGTCCTTGAGCATGTTTTCCTCTCATGCCCTTCCAGGATTTGAGAAGTGCTCCATAGCGTATATAATGACACCCAGAAAAATGTGTCAACAGTACTCTTTTCCTGATCAGATTTTATTCTTTCCATCTGTCAAACATTTGGGTTTTCTTTTCCCCCTCCTACTGCTACTGCAGCAAAAATGCCTGCCTTTTGTTTATGTCTTCCTACACTGGCATCGTGACATCATCAACGATATCGCCAGGGGAAAAAAAATATGCATAGCTGTAGCTAAACCAGCTGTTCGTTAGCAACCCATCTAGGCTGCTTTCATTGCTTCTCATTAATGGATATGTGGTAGTGTTTCCTGCTTAAGAGGTGTAGAAGGTTCTCAGCCACGAACCATCTGCTCGTTCCGTGTCTTTGGGTAGATAAAAATGGTGGCATTTTAAAATGCACTCATTCTTGATAATGGAATTTTTTATTAAACGGAATGAATGTGAGAGTCTAGAAGATACTCATTACTGAGTTTAGTTGTGGGTTATAGGTGATTCTGAATTCTTTACTGCACATCTTTTATAATTCAGTGTAATCAATAGAGACCGCGTATCAACTGCTAGAAAACATTAATAATACACGATGAGCAAGATGCCGAGAACAATAAACAGGGAGTTTTGTCACTGATTTGCATGACGACACAGTAAAGCGCGTGAATCTGTGTTCGTCATGCTTGTCCCTTTTTCCATGCAAATCAGTGGCAAAACTTCCACTGACTTCCATAGGACCAGAATAATGCCAACAATGAGCAACAAGCTGTCATTTATTCTAACGAGGGAGATCTTAAACAGAATAAGTAGGTTTTTCATCTGTGGAATATTAATGAGAAAACAGTTTCTTTGTGCCATCTTATATTTTCAAAATGCTATGAATTATTCCACAGATAATTGACTACTCCATAGAATAGCAGCATCTTTGCAATGTTAATATTATGGTTAATTACGTGTTCAGTACCAGTTTTCAGGATGGAGAAGAGATGTTCATTTATTATCACTAGCTGTATGTTAAGAGTTTTAAATTAGAATATTCTGGGAATTCACTCTGCAGGAGGAGTTGAGCAATTTCTAAATATTCCAAAATGGATTCCCAATACTAATAATGTATCAGTGAAAAAAACACAAAATATTTATCTCTTTGTGTAATCACTTATTCCAGTATAAAATGCCTAGGTTAACACTAAGTTTTTAACTAATACAAAAAATGTTATTTCAATTAAGAATTTTGTGTTTAAAAAAACCAAGCAATAAACCCCAAATCAAACACAATATACACACACCACACACACACACCAAAAAAAAAAACCCAACCAAAAACCTACACCAACATCAAGCCCTAAGCATCATCAGCTATTATCAAGAAGAGATTAGACTTCATTTTACTGTAGAATTTGTCGTTTGGATTTGAGACTAATCCTTGCTCAAATGACCAATTTTTATTCACCTGAGTAGTCTCACTGAAACCAGCAAAACTAATTTTATGACCAAAGATTACAGGATAATGCCCTTGACTGATGACAGAAATTTAAATCAGGAGACTGCTATTTAGGAAAATTTTTTTCATGCAGAAGCTCGTCCTCTACGTAAAGGATAAACACTGGCAGATTAAGTGTTGGCAAAATATTACCTCTTCAGAATATTAATTTCAGCATCTGTGGTGTGTCGAGCAGCGCAGACAATGCACAGATTTTGCCACTCCCTGCAAGAAAAAATTACTTTTAACAACTCTCTCAGATTTCTACTTGAACCTGTGTTACAATGGGAGTAATCATAATAACAATAATTAAAAAAAAAAAAAAGGAAGAAAAAAAGTTGAGGGGTTTTCCATAATGATTGCTTGTCCTAATGAGGTAAAGGAGCTTTTGAATTTGTGATTCCTTCCCCATAGCAGACCTCAGCTGATGGAAATACCCGTAGCCGGTGAAATCAGTGGCATGCCTGGCTTTCTCAGACAAAACTCCCATGTGATCACACAGGCAGCCTCAGTGAGCCCGAAGCTGCTCAGCAAGCAGTAGGTAATGAGTCTTTGTGCAGAGCAAAGCTCTTGTGGCTGAACAATAAAGCATATGGTACCAGCAATAAAACACAGTGCTGGGAAATTTAAGAAGATTCTGCGGGAACTAGGAAGACAGTGAATGTGTCACACGTTATAAAATGATGATCAATCTGGTTTGGTTCCTAATTAATAAAAACAGTGCATGGATTGGAAAAACAGCAATTTGAACAGGTCAGTTGTTTTATAGATTCTTCACACACGTCAGTATTTTAAATATAAGCGGGTTTTTTTGCTATTTCCTTACTATTAGTAAAGACAGAGGTGTTTTGCATTTTGTAAGGTGGGATTGGAAGGATGCACATTAATGTGATACCAGGCTAAATAAACCGTGTAAGTTCTGTGATCGGGTTAATTGTAAAAATATTTTTACTATTATTCCTCTGCAAATCAAACTTCAATTTTGCATGGAAAAACTGGATAGCAAATAAAATAAAATTTATGCTAGATGGATCATTTACCAGTATCATAAAATATTTAGTAGCAACAATCTATTATTCTGCTATGTATTGGAAACTAATTCTTTCTCAGTAGGAAATTTGTAGCGTCTGTGTTTGGTTAAAAAGAGTGTAACATTGGAACATATCTAACAGTGTGCTTACATTTATTTTTCCTCCACATTTTTCTTGTAATTTGGAAAGTGGTGTTTGTGTTATTTTTAATGCAATTGTATACGTACGGGAATGATACGATAAAACCCTCTGCATTTATTTCACTCCATTATTAATGCAAAGTATGTTACTATTTTTCAAGCAAGTATTTCTTTCTCATAATAGTCCTTAGTTAATTATAAATAATACTGTATTTTTTTTTTGCAAATTGCCCCTAAAGATTTTAGGGGCCTGTGTTTGTCTTAGCGAGGGTAGACATTTAATTTCTCCGTGATGCCACATCGCATAGAAATTAACCATGTAAAAGTTTTAATCCATAAATCTCTTTATAGTGGTGTTTTCCTTTCTTCTTCTCCAGCACTTGAAATTCATGAAGTAGATCTGCTGGCCATCCCTCAAAGAAATAGATTGATTTTTTTTTT